>JAYJLV010000001.1:18209476-18222295 GCA_036873485.1 Torymus texanus | reverse complement strand
AGCGCTTGGTGGAATATCTGATGACTACGGAGCTAGACATCCTGAATGTTGGCAACACGCCGACTTTCCGTAATGCCGTAAGGGAGGAGGTGTTGGACATAACCTTATGGACCAGTAACCTTACAGACAGGATTGCCAATTGGAGGAAGGAGGATGAAACATCGCTATTAGATCACGAACAGATCAAGTTTGATCTGGTGGCAGGTATGCCCGAGAAACCCCAATGGAAAAGAAATCCCAAAGATACTAATTGGGTGAACTTCCCAGCAGATCTCGCAGAATCCCTTAGGGACTTCCCTAAAGCAATTGACGATGTACCCACGCTAGAGGCAGCCGCCAAGACGCTGAAGGAAGAGATACTGAATGCCTACCACAACAACTGCCAACTTACAAAGCTGAGACCTAGAGGCCAAGTTAGATTGTGGAACAAGGGCCTGTCTACTCTCAAGGAGAGGACTAGAGTCCTCCTCAGAAAAGCCAGGAAAGGCAACGACCCTCTCTGCTGGCAGGAATATAACCGCGAGAGGGATCGATATAGAGAAGAAATAAGAAAGGCCCAGCGGACGAAGTGGGCCTCCTTCTGTGGGGAAGTTGAAGGAGGGGCCGAAGCTACCAGACTGATGTGACGTCCAGAAGAACGTCATTACTATTTGTCCATACGTTTGCCTTCTTTAGCCTGGAGTGATCCAATAGCTAAGGATGGCCAAGTCTTTCAAACGCTTTGTGCAACTTAGTTTGTGGTAAAATTTCGATGAAGAGACAATGAACGCCGCTCTCGCCCGTTCGGTACGAGACGGTTCTAAAGCTCTTCGGAAATAGGATGAGTGGGTAAAAAAAAGAAACAAAAAAAAAAGAAAGAAAGAAAAAAAAGAAAGAAAGAAAGAAAAAAAAGAAACAAAAAAAAGAAAGAAAGAAAAAAAAAGAAATAAAGAAAAAAAAGAAAGATAGAAAAAAAAGAAAGAAAGATATATAAATTAGTCAAGATCTTACTTTTATTTCCTTGAGAAAATTCTTTTCTATTTGCACTAAGTTCGGTGGTGTGATAGAGCTGTTGGTTTGGGAATCCGAATTTTATTATCTATAAATAAATAGTTAAGAGAAAGGAAAAAATATAAGTCTGTCACAAAAAATATAAGAAAGTAAGACAGAAAGAAAAAGTAAAGAAAATAAAAAGGATAATATATGCACAACCCATATGGGCTGATGCACTGCTAATAAAGGAGTACCACAGGAAGGCAACATTAGCGGATCAGTGCCTTGAGGGCTGCCTGTGCTTTTCGTACAATTTCCGAGGACGCCATTTTAACATTATTGCTACCAACCAACAGGAGAAGTCAGCTGAGGTGAAGATCAAGGCAAGAGAAGCGAACCTCAATCACTGGCAGAAAATGTGGAATACCTCTATAAAGGGACGCTGGGCTCACTGGCTGATCCCGAATGTGGAGAAATGGGTAAACCAACCAAACGGGGATCCGAACTATTATCTCACGCAAGTGTTTTCTGGACACGGTTGCTTCCGGAAGTAATTGGGCACTTAGAAGAGCTAGGATTTCTGCATCGCAGTTATATCATGGACTAAAGAAATAAACCCCTGAGTAGACAGAACTATAGCTCCTCCCCAAAGTGCTCAATTCTAATAAACTCAAAACTCCCCAAACTACCAAAATTCTCTTCAAAGTGCCAAATTAATATACTTATATATAGAAATTTCTCCTCAAACTGACCAATTATGCAGTGTGTATGTGTGTTCGTGCGTGCGTACGTGCGTGTGTGTGTGTGTGTGTGTAGTATTTTATTGCTCCCCATAGTAGTACCACTCGCCGACTGCTGACGAATCTCATGCAGACGATCGATTTCTTCTCCAATGTAATCGTCTGCTTATTTCTGCTCGATTATGCGGGTACTTTAAAGATTCGATATGCGCCACATGCAAAGTTTTTGTCAACTTTCAGTTCACGAAACCGAGGCATCTCTAGTTTTTTAGCATCGATATCCCTACGAGAATCTGACTCATGTTTGATCTGGAGCTTGATAAATTTCTTTGGTTGTTCCAGATGCCTATTTTAATGATCGATGCTCTTCCCCTTGACCTTTTTATATATTTTTTAGCACGTGCGTGAAAAAGGCTCTTTTTCTTACCGAAAGTTGCATTTTTTGGACGTAAATGCTTTTTCCCAGCAAAAGCGTGAGAAAAACCGACTTATTCTTCAACCTTCTCTTCAATTTTGTCGGCCAATTTGTTCTAATATTTTCATCTTCTGAATCTGAACTTATTGTTCGCGATGTTTTTAGTTTTTCAGACTCCTTCAGTGACTCAACGGTCATTTTCATTGATAATTGTTTCAAGCGGACTTGTGGTATTGCAGCACTTGATTCATCCTCCGAGTCCGAGCTTGACAATGAGCTATCGGAATCGGTTTCAGAACTCGATCTGGAGTTGGAGTTTAAATCGGAACCGGAGCTAGAGCTGCTTGGGGTCGATGAAATTTCTTAGCAACTTCTTCCAGTGTTTTCACATTCTTACTATCCTCTTTGATTACCATTTCTTCAATAGTTTGAGCTCTCGAAGTCAGACAGGTTGAGCCCGAGCTCGTTGATTAGCCGTTGAGCCGTACCCGTTCCGCGTGAGTGCCGATATCTATCCTCTGCGTCTCGTCCTTCGAAACGGAGCTGCTCGAACTGTCAGAGTCAGAACTGGAGCTCAAACTGCTGTCGTCAGAGCTTAAACTACTCGCGCTGGTTGCCGAGGAGGAGGAGGAGGTGACGACGACGAGTCTCTCAGCATCGAGATCATCGGGGAAGCCTTCGATAGGCAACGGCACATCAAGTCCGGCCATTTGTAACAATAGCATCTCAAGTTTTTTGTCCAGCGCCGGGTGCCGTGCTCTTCTGTTGGCGTCAGCGCCGTTTCATTAAAGAATGGTTGTGTCGAACAATTTAACTTTGTTACTTACCATATTTTCGGTTTCACTTTCTTCATTCTCCTCAATCGATTCAGGCAATGGATTAGTCCACGCTAGTCCGTTTTCAATTTTTCCGTGATAAATTCACAGAAATTGATTATAAAATCTTCCAAAGTCGTCTTCGACGTGTTTCATCAGTCTCATAACATACGCCTCCATAAGGAAGTGTTAGTATTTTTATGTTAGTTCCGGAGTGTTGTAATGCTTAAAAACAAATTAATTCGCCAACTCTTCCGCCTCAAAAAAAAAATCAATTTGTAAAAAAAGGGAAGAAATTAACATATTTTGTTTTAATGATTTTTTACACTAACTTTTTCTAAGTTGAAATTTTAGTATATAACGATATATAACATTGCATATAACATTGCGTGTATCGACAGACAAAAATTCATTTGAATTACTTCTAATATTCACACGGTAAAATCTCATAATTTACAAAATGCCATATTTACATTTAAGCTATTAAAATTTGGTGCATATTGTTCAACAGTCAGTAACCTGTTTAAATTTTGTTATCCTCGGTTGACAATAGTTAATTATAAAATCAGTGATAAAGCATTGGCAATGAATTCTATATTTTATTAAAAAAATATTTCGCCCAAGACTAGTAGAGTGGACTCATGAGTGATGCACTACTAACCCTCATCAGACAGACACCTACTCGTCGGATTGTTTCACGAGATAATATATAGTGGAAATAAATTTTTAGTATTAGATTTTGGTACTGCCATCTAGACGTTGAGTACGAACTAAATACAAACTGTATCAGACATATTATTTAGGTGTTACATAAGTTTGATGTAAGGATGCTAATGGCAGCTACCGTTTCTAGATTATTTAAAATTATGTTTATGGTTTTATTGCCCAGTGAAGGTAGTGGAAAGGCTAGGGAGAAGGAAAAAGACAAAAAATCGAAGACAAAAAGACATTTCGTTTACATCTTACTAACCTTGAATGAAACAGTTCTTTTTTAATTGAGGATTTAATTTATACAATCCTTATTTTCTCGGGAGAAACTTATATTTTCACTGGAGCAAAAACCGTAACACCTCAAAAATCGGTAATTTATATATAAAAACTGTTTTCCACCGAAAATGTGTCCATTTTAAGTGTTTCCCATAATGTATGTATGTCTGTACGTATGTACGGAACCTCGTTACCATATCAAAAAATTAATTGAATCCAATCACAAATGATAGTACATCATCGTCTAGTTATATATAGGTGACAGTGCCACTTTGGAAATGATCCGTTCAAAAATATAAAAATGCGAACACAATTAAAATTTTGGAAAAATTGATTCTTAAGCGTAATGCATCGAAATTTAGTATAAATTTCACACATGCTTCTGCTAAAATTAATTAACCCTTTAAAGCATGGTGGTAACCCACGTTACCACCTTGATTTCTTTGGATTTTGGCTATTTAATTAGTTGTTAACGTATTCAGATTTGGGTTTTTGCACTTCCCAGTTACTTTGGTGACTTACGGGAAGTCGTTGCGGCCCCTCTAGTTTGATTCATTTATATTTTACAATTCTTTTAATTACTTATATCTTATTTTTTTAATTTTTAAATTATCTTTAGTATTTGTTTTGTTATTAAAGAAAAAGGTTTTATAATTCATAAATTAATTTCTTAGAAAATATATAATCAATCGACTCAACATTTTTACTATTACTCTTATTGAATTATACTATTTATGCTTAAAATTTCAAGAGATTATTTTCAATTGTTTTCGAGAAAAAATTATTTCAGAAGAAAATAGCGTTCTTGTTGTCTCACGATAATAAGAATAAAAATTAATCAATCGTCTTAAAATTTGGAACAGATGTAGATTTTATAAAAAAATCAGATTATTAAAAAAATGTTCGAATCGTGTTTTCTCAGGGAATAGTTCATTTATTAATTAACAAAAATGATTCATCTAGTACCACAACAAATTAAGTTTGAGAAAGCTAAGTGCCAATGAATCGGTAGCGGTTTTTCTGGTACTATAAAATATTTTTGTAAAGCTAAACCTACATTTTGTACATTGGATTTGACAGAAAGGTCAATATTGGTCAACTTTATACGTCGAGGGTAATAGGCAATACTGAAAGTAAATTTTTATATATTTAAATAGTTTTGAAAAAGACTAAAGGTATAATTTATAAAGCAGAAACCGACTAGATACATATTTAGTCAAACGGTAGCCATTTAGCGTACAAATGTATACGTACAGAAACTCATATGTACATGTATATTACTCATGTGCAACACAAAGATAAAAACCTTTATATTGTCTGTTATATTATTGATTGTAACCCTTAAACGTAAAAATTTGTTTGTGTTTTATCATATCAGTATTCCCTTTCCCAGGGTAAAATCTCCGAATCCTACATATACGTGTAGATATAGATATTTATCTCTTCGTTCACCATAAAAAATGGCTTATTCGAGAAAAATGCATTTTTCTAAAAAGTGCACAACCCGTGCAATTTTTTCTTTTTTTCAAAATAATATAACGCCCGTGAAAGAAGGCTCAAAACTGAGTGAAATTACATATTATATGCTTAAAGGCTTAAACAATGGTGAAGTAGTAGTTTAAAAATGACATTGAAGAAAATTATTTCTATGTAAAGATTTTCTCGAGATTTTCGTCATCACTAAATGTATGTAATTTTAATGCAACTGAAAAATGAAAAAATACGTATCAAATAATTTTTGGCGGAGAATACTGCTAGTTAAATCCAAAGTGATCGGTGACAGGCGTACTCGGATTACATCTGATTTGAAATGGATTCAATAATATAAACAGTCAACCTACTAGAACAATCATTTTAGTTCGTAGGATACTAATTTCGAATGAATTTCTAGCTATTTCAATATGTTACAACAAATATTATTTAACATAATAAACTTTTCTTGTAAGATCTTTAAACGACCTATACACTGGCATCAACAACTAATTAAGATTTCTATAAAGTCAGGGCAAATATTGATGCACTACCTCTCCCATGGTCTAGAAAACATTCAAAGATGCATGCACTAATATAGGAAAAGGACGAAAAGTAATTATGATACAAGAGGAACATTCAATTTCACAATACACCCTGAAACCGACCATTATTCGCTGATTTCATTACTCGACGAAATAATTAGTATTTTTCAATTTATTCTAATAACATCGATCGTCTATAACCTCTAAACTTTATAATATTCCACACATACACCAACTATAATGCACATAATCACCGCTTGAACGCTTGCTCCGAAGCCCCCACCAATAAATGTAAATTGCGCAATTTAATATCGCTATTTATACATGCGAAAATTGGAACGTATAACGTAGCAAGCACCGCAGTGTTCTTGTATAATTTATGTAACGTTTAATCTCGATTAGCGCACATTTTTGTACACTCGAAGAGAGAGAGAGAGAGAGAGAGAATTTCGATACGCGCCTGCCTTATGAATCAATCATAGCTTCCGCCTCCGCCGCGTGTGTTTAGATAATGGTACGTAGAAATTATACGCACGCTTCTGTGTATAGCCTCTTCATCGAACTTTATCCCACACGTGTGAGCACGCACCCATTATTTCAGTAATTATTAATTTTATGGATAGTAATGCGGATTTTAGTTGTGCAGAATATTGTTCGTATACTTGAAGTGCGCGTTTAAGTTCTTCGATTTTCGGAAATTGAATAATAATTGTGGAATGGGCTGATAAGCATCAGAGATGAAGTAAAACATTGTAAAAGTTTAACTCGTTTGTTTGCTGTTTGAAAACTACGTAAAATTATCTTTTACGAGTTCCGATTTAAGTACTTGAGAGTTTAATGTCTCAAATTCTATTTAATTTATGGTCAAATATTATTGTGTTTAAAATAAAATATCTTATCAAAATTTTGGTTGCATTTTGCTGTAATTATAAAAAATCACGTATCGTACACATTTCCAAAGGGTTTCATAGGAGCCTGGAACCAATCCAAAATTTGCCAACTAAGTATTCGGAACATATTAAATTCTTTTATATATCGTGTCCAAAGGCTTTGGGGTGCATTGTGCGGAACTTTTTGAGACGTCATAGAATATTCTAAGAATAAGAGACTTTGGAAGTTCGGAAAGTTTCGCACTAGAATATTTTGTAGCTGTCTAAAACATTTCTAAAACGCGGTTGAACCTTGCGTTTTTGTCGGGACATAACGATACGTGTGCAACGAGACATTCAGTAAATTTGATATGAAAGACAAAGTATTATCGATCAATCTACATCTAACGTTTATTTGCAATACGATTATATTTATTTATTCTTTTTCATTATCGTATCCATCTTTCTTAATTATTTTCATATTTCAATCTAAAGTGAGTAATATTGTTTGTTAAACTACTAATAATATTAAGAAATAATATAAATTATATATTTTGAAAGCAGTGAATATAAAGGTATGGATGGAATTGTTTTAGGTCAATAAATAATAAGTAATAAATATATATATTAAAATAAATGAGTTTAATTTATTAAGAATAATTTACCTATTGAAGTCCGGCATAAAAAACCCCAGTTGTATAAGTGGGGAAAAAGCCTGACTTCTTACAAGAATAAATTAATTAAACTAATAAATGAATCAAAAGTAAGAAAAAATAAGTAAAAGAAAAGAATTAAAGAAGTGTTCAAACTTATTGATAAACGCACGCTCTCTTACCAATCTAGTTCTTTGACAAAATTTGACTGCTGCAGATCCTGTGCCCAACTTACTACATTCTTTAAAAATAGTACGGTGGGCATAGTTGACACCTGCCAACAGAACCACCACCCGTACTGTACTTCAACTAAATAAACACTGCACGGCGGAAATGTTGACTCTGTCAACTCACTTGCCCACACTTCCGTGCAGTGCGGTTGCAACCTTCTCAATCACAATAGCTATAAAATACACAGTTGAGCCACAGCCCGCATACAGCACAATCGCAACAATAAACGCAATTACAATCACAATTAAAATATCACAAGACAAGCAAAGTGTGCATACATAAGCTAGAGGTCAAAACTGAACCTTTGAGCAAAACCATCGAAATCGTTCTCACGGAGGGACCCACGCGTCTCAGCATGGACCTCTCGCCGCACTTGCCGCCTTGACGCAGTGGCCAACGCATGCACACCATAAGTGCTTAGCACGGGAACAAAGCACAAAGGAGAGCGGAATTTCAAAACATATTTGTTTCTAATAGAATTTACGTACAAGAAAACATAAGAATTTAAATAAATATAAAACCAAGGATATAAAATATAAATATACTTTAAAAATATAAATTTATTAAAATAAACTACTAAAAACCCGAACAAATATCTTTTTCGTTTCGGACATTTCACATTATTCTGGTGTTTTTTTTTCAGAAAATTTAACAAAAAAGACTTGAATAGATAATTGATTCTAGAATTCGACAGAATATTAAAAAAATTAATATTTACATTCATCCGTTAAAGATTTATAAATATCGCCAATGGTTAACAAATGTTCAGAACTATGTAATTATTGTTAATTAAAAATTTTGAAAAAATACAACTTTAAATTTATCAAAATTAACTTCTTTTTCTATACATATACGATTAGAAGATAAAAACCCGTAAATATTGTTAAAGTAAATTCAACAAACCTAATAACAAAGTATACGTTTGTAGCAAAGTTAATTTTGTATTTCCAAAAAAAATGAAAAGTCTTGTTATAAGCTATCATTAATTCCCAAGCTATGATAGTAAACACAAAGTTGTTACAAAACGGTCATTCATTCATCTCCCCATCCACCACTTACGTAACATTCCACCTACACATTCCCACCCCCTTGCCAACTATTAATCCAAAAAGAAAACCACCCTCACAATCATCACCGCTCATACCACTAATCCCCTAATCATCCTATAGCCGCGTCACCTATCATCACGTTCCTCCTCCAAAAAAAAAAACCATCACTTCACGATTGATTAGCGCGGGCGAAGCGAAAACTCGCGCACTAATTGAACGCGTCTCGAGAATCATAACGCGGAAGGTGAATGAAGCAGCAGCGGCAGCGTAATCTCGACTCTCCCCTGAGATCGCTCCAATTAAGGATTAATTCACTCGCGCATCTTCGCGGAAGGTTTCTTCTCTCTTTTTTTTTTTGACGAAGGAGAAGGCGTGACGTTGGCGGATCGGTGTCCTGGGAGATGAGAAACCCTTCGCCGTGTATTTATGGCTCACATTTTAGTGAGCAGAGTGATAAGTGAGGGCGTGGGCGAATGAAAGTTTGGCCAGATGTTTTTAGCAAGGATTGGTTAATTTTTTAAGTTGAACGTTGGAGTAATTATGCTTCTTGGTTTATTGATGTTTGAGCACTATAAATATTTGCTTCATTGCACTTGCCTAGCTACTATTGCATTTATGTAAGGTAAATTAATATATTATATGTAACATCTGCAACAGTAAAAAAGTATTTATTAAATATTAATAGAACATGTCCGTTTTACACATATAAAATTCATTTGGAAAGGATTCGGATGGATCAATAAAAGACACTCAATAATCCAATTTCCGATTTTTATTACAGAAACAAGACCACTCATGCATATAGAATCTGTGATACAAATATTAACGCTTCCCCAATGAATGTGACATTATCAACCAATGCTTCATCTTAAGATAACAAAATATTACTACTTATATCGAAAACATTTACATATTTTGCTCTCATCCGCTTTATTAAATAGAAATCTTTATCCCCATCCACCAACGCTCGTATAATAAAATCTGTATTTCCGTTACTATAAACATATTGTAACCAACGTCTTTACATCATAATATTCTCATACCGAAAAAAATTTCACCTCAACATAATTGACTTTACACACACATATATATACTATTATATAAAGTCTTCAATAATCACCAACCTAGTGGCAATTCAACTAACGCCTACCATCTTCTCTCAACCCTTTCGTCCTCTCGTCTATCCACCCGCACCAAGTCGACTTTTCCGCCCGTCAAATCGTAATGTAATTCGCGCGCCGTAATAACGGCGCAGCGGAAAAAGGAAGCGAGACCGGCGCGGATTTATCGGGGAAAGAGAGAGGGAGAGCAGACGGCGACGACGACGACGACGTCGTCGATGCATTAGCGATGGGAAAAGGCGAACGCGGGAGTAACGAAGCGGCGGAAGCGGCGCGACAGAATGGCGACGAGGGTGTGAGCAGAGAGACGGGGAGAAAAGAAAGTCTGGCTGGTTGTAGAAGAGCGGTAGGGGGAAATTCGAACGTGAATGTTGATGATTGTTGTTGTCGAGTGGAACCAAATGATGTAGTTTTGTAAAAGGGGTTTTATTTATATTTGATCGTACAGTTTTTTTTTTCGTGGAATAAAGTATTTTGAGATAAAACTTATATTTACTTAGTTATACACATCGAGTACCCAGTCTTTGCCCCTTTAGAGCGTCTTCACGTCTTACGCACACTCGCGTGATAATCGCGTGCAGGCGCTCGTTTCTGTCAAGCATCATTGGCCCTCAGTTACGTTTTAACTCTGCTTTTTGACTCTTTTGAGCTTTTCGCACGTTTTGTCAGCAGTGTACAAAGTTTTGCTTGTTCTCTAGGTAAGAACACTTATAGCTATAGTTAAGTTTGTCGTCATAAGAAAAATGTTTGATTGAACTGGACGGTAATATAATAAATAATAAATGAACACTTGTAATCTGTAATCGGCAGTTGAATCAGTCGAATATTTTTCTTTTATATACTGAATGTTTATAGTAACTCAGAATATCCCTGGTTTTACTTACATTTTGATTAGAAAATGGTGCGAAGGTGATATTATGCTTCCTCAGTTTCTAATCGTATTTTAAATAATTTAAATTTTAACAAGTTCACTCAATTGCATGCATTATACAAGAATAAACTTTTTAACATTGGAAATCTAACACTTATTAAGAAAAAACATTGATTTTTCGTCAACACTTTTAATAGTATAATTTTATAATTCTCAATTTCATCATACATTTCACAATGTAATATGGAAATTGATCAAAAACTGAGACGGTGTGAGTGTCAACATTTAATGGTGCATAAAAGAAACAAACTTAAATTGGATATATAAATACAATGAAAATCATTTATTATCATAACTGAAATCTATTTCTACAAATAGAAAAGTCATTGTCATTATGTAAACTCGGTTTTACAATAAAATAATAATAATCATAAACATATATGAGCTACGATAATAATAATAATATAATATATCCTTAAAAACTACACGCATATGATAAATTACAAAAGAAACAGGCAGAGAAAAATATTCGCGAACGTCGCGCGTACTTGCAAATTTTCCGCCCGACGGAGCGAGCGCGCGCTCGTGCCAGATTTAACGAGGAAAAAAAAGGCGATAGCGACGACGCTCCCGCGTAATCGGAAAAATCAGCGCGCGTTGCTCTCTTTGATAATGTGCTGGTATGTGTTATACATGTGTCTGTGAAGTATTTACAGAGAGTGTGTATATGTGTGTGAGTGTACATATGTATGTGCGAAGTAGTTTTTTTGTACTAGTTCAAATTTTGATAAAAAATTTTGTTATTTCAGTTTTTTTTTCTTCGTTTTTTGTTTTCATAATAACATAAAGGTCTAATAAGTGCCGATAGAAAGTATACATATAATAGAACAAATCTTTCGTGAGTAAATATCTCTCTTGGATAATCGAGAAATCAAAGAAACAGATATATAGAGTTCTAAAAAAACTTAGAACAAGTCATCATTGTTTTTCGGGAGACGATCCCCTTTTGCATCCTACTATAAGACAAAGGAAATCGGAACGGCAGTTTTCAGCTGCGCGCCGTTCTCGTTCTCTCGGTAAATAAATTAACGGAGTTTGCCGTCTTTTCACTCGCGGAAAAGACGTTAAAGAAGGTGAAAAGCTGAGGTTGGAAATTAGACGAAGATTATTTCGCTACATCCTCAAGGGTCTCCTTGATATGATTGACAATTCGGGAGACGAATTCCTTAAGGAGGCCTTCCATACGCTTCGCCACAATTACGACATCCTCGTGGTCAGCTTCCGTGTGATCGTCGTAGTCTGCCACGCACATGTTCGTGATAAGGCTGAATCCGAGGACCTTCATGTCGCAATGGCGAGCGGTTATTACCTCGTGCACCGTTGACATACCTGCGTAACAAATAATGAGATTTAGATATTTTTTTTCTCTTTTGGGTATGGGTTTGAGAGGTTTTTCTGATAATTGAATAAATAGAGATACATTAATTGGAAATTTGATATACGATTTGATTTTAATATTTGTAAAAATAGTTTATCGTTCACACGTAAAAATTAAGTGAGAAGAGAGTTTTATCTTTTACGACAAAAGTTCATCGAAATGTCACCAAATAATACATTATTTGTTCACTAACATCAACCACTTCTCTCACTTCATGGATTTTAAAATGCGTTACCAAAGCAAAGTTTTAGGAATAAATTAAGCGTATTACTGAATGGATACTCGGCTGTGATGAATTTTTTTAACGATATCATTAATAGATAAAATTAAGCATTTATAGTCAGTTTCTAAAATAAATTTCTCTCATTGTATCCTCTATTTCCACTTATCTCTAAAATCTATTATAGCTCCCTTTAAATTAACAACGAATTCAAATTGCATTCCATTTAGATACGCTGCTGTAGCAGATGAATAAATTATTCATTCTATCACGAATTCAAGCGTTTTTTTTCCATCCGTACATTTCTCCCGTACAAAATTCACATTTCATAGACAGAATGTATGTTAAAAATTAATTTTACCACAAATTCAATTACCACGTTGTACAAATTATCCTATAAACTGACCTTTTCAACGATTAATA
>JAYJLV010000001.1:18169294-18196574 GCA_036873485.1 Torymus texanus | reverse complement strand
TCACTCGACCCGATAAAGCAGTGGCAGTGGAGGCGAGACGCGTTCTCTTCCCAGAATCATCTTTAGAAACTTCCGATCGAAAGTTGTATAAGCCACGTGAAACTCTCTATTGCCCGTTCGTGTGTGTATTAATTTCGAAAGGTGTCGCATTTCTTTCTCCTGTTTCACGAATCGATAATCGATGTATACTTGTGTTCACGTATACACGAATCCGGAAGAAGAAGACCATGATGGCTTTATGCAAAGTATGATGCTATTGCATAACGATCGCGTTAGATCGTCGATATAGAAAAAGGAAAGGATCAAGTGGAAAGGGGTGGTGGTGAAGGGTTGTTGGGTAGTTGAATAAATAAAAGTGTTTATGTAAAAAAATACATAAAAAAGCTTTATTTCGCCACCGTTTTCTTGCAAAAAGTAGGTATAAAAAAATGAGTTGTGTTGCCCGTCAACAGCGTGGCTCGTTTGAAAATCGTGAGCCAGGCCGAGACGGGCGGTAACGCATGTATCATCGCGTACCCCATCGGGCCGCGGTTATTCGCTCGCATTAATATAATACAGTCGCAGAAGGCCAGCTATCGTCGCGCATCAAGCTAGCATCGTCTTCGTTATCATTATCATCATCTCCTCGTCTTCTTCATCTTGAGAGTCGAGAGAACACTGGTTGGTGTCCACCTCGGCATGGGCTATATCTTACAAAACGGACTAATCTCGCCTCACTCTTCATCAGTATGTGCGTGTTTGTGTTGTATCCTGTGTTGGCTGCTCGTGTTATGTAGTGTTGTGTTGAGAACTGGGTGGGCAGAGAAGTCGGGAGGAAGGTGTGGTTGTTGTTATTGTTGTTGTTGTTGTTGTTGGCAATTGACTAGTAGGGGCCGGATGCGCCGGGTGGGCCGTAGTTTCCACTGGGTCCGCTGGATCCACCGCTGGATCCACCGCCAATGCTGATACCACCACCATGGCCGCCGCCGATGCTACCACCGCCGATGCTGCCACCGAGGTCACCACCGTCGATACCACCATGGCCGCCACCGATTCCGCCACCGATTCCACCACCGATGGATCCGCCAATGCTACCACCTCCGATGGATCCACCACCGATGGCGCCACCACCCTCCTTCTGCAATGTCAAAGTTCAGTTGTTAAATTTCGTCGTTTCATTAGCTCACTGTGTTTTCACTTAGCAGGCTCGGAAAAAGGGTCAAGAGGAGATTCTTTTCCCGAGCGCACTTTAAACTGTTGCCATTGAACGGCGCGCCGCGTTACCGATCGAGCGCGGGGAATCCCCGAGTTCGATGGCGCTGCGACGCGCGTAATTCAAGATCGCGCATCCTTACCTGGGTCTTGTACTTGATGAAGTAGACCTCGGGCTTGCTGGGCTGAGTAGGAGCAGCAGTAGGCAGGCTGAATTCGGGTCCATCTTCGGGTTTCTTGACCAAAACGTAGATAAGAGTCTTCTGTTCGTCCTGGTTGATAGCCTGAATTGAGGGCACGGTCGGGGTTGGGGGAGTGGGGGCCTTGATGAAGATGATCTTGTAGTGTTTCTGGGCAGGGGCAGACTGGAAGGTACGGATGGGCCTCTGTTCTTCAGGCTCTGGTGGGGGAACATGGACGTAGATGTGCTTCTGGATCAAGGTGCCGCCGGAGCTGCCGCCACCGAATCCACCGCCGCCGCCGCCGCCGCCGCCGCCTCCGCCGAAACCGCTTCCTCCGCCGATGCTACCACCGCCGAATCCACCGCCGATGCTACCACCTCCATGTCCTCCGCCGATGCTTCCACCGCCGAATCCACCGCCAATGCTACCACCTCCGTGTCCACCGCCGATGCTTCCACCACCGAATCCACCGCCGATGCTACCACCACCACCTCCGTGGCCACCTCCGAATCCACCGCCGATGCTACCACCGGGGGCGCCGTAGCTGCCGCTTGGGGCGGAGGGTTGGTTGTAGGAGTATCCGGCCTCGGGCCGAGCGAGCGCCACAGTGGCGAGCGCCAAGATCTATTGTTGCGAATATCACAGAGACGTTAGTTATCGTGTTCGTTTTTTTTTTTTATATGTGTTTCATTATTTCTTTCTCTCGTGTGAAGAGATGTGTTGGATCGTCCGTGTTTATACCGACACTTTCTTTTTCTCGCGGCACGGCTTTTTTTCTAAACGGGTTCTATAGCTCGAGTGTGTAGCTTTGAAAGTTATATAGCTATATGAAAAGTGGAAGTCGGTGTGTATAGTGCGCACGCGTGTGGCATAAGGATTTGAAACGAGGCCAGAGTTATTAAAACTGAGAGAGGTTTAAGCAGCTAAAACAATGTTTATTCTTTCTCTTTCGCACGCGGACTCTCACTAATTTGACTCGAATGCGAGCGCGCGCTTGTCAGCTGATACTGTATCATTATTCTGAATGAAACTTTCGTTTGAGGAATATATCATTTTGTTAAAGCGATGATTATAACAAGTTTCGAGGTAAAGTGTGAAAATTTAAAAAAGTAAATTTGCCGAAAATATGAAAACCAAAACGTTAATCGTTTAGAAAATAAAATTAAAAAAAAAAAAGTAAAGTCGATTAAATTTTGAAGAAGCACTTGATAAAGAAGAAGTAAAAAAAAAGAAGACTCGAGGAGAAAGATGAGATGTATATAATCGCGGAGAAAAGGGAAAGGAGGAAGAAGAACCGAAGAAATCGTGAGTGTATGTATGTATGTAAGTGTCTGTCCGTGTTCGTCGGGGCGCACTTACCAGGAATGCCCTCATGGTTGCTGCTGTTCCTTGATTTGAGGACTGATGCTCCGTAGTTGTCTTGGGGCCCCCTTTTATACGAACCGCCGGACCAGCAGACCCCACCGCTCTCACTCGCTCGCCTGCCGCCAGTCGCTCCGCCGCTTGCTGTAGCCGCCGCCGCACACCAGCCGACGAAACCCATCACCTATGAGATGCGACGGAGCTATTGCAAATCTCTCGCTCCTCGTCTGGCTTACACTCTGCTGCTCTCACTCTCTTTCTCTTTTTCTTTCCCGAGATATCGGGGGGGACCTCCGCTCGAATATTCGCGGCTCACGTATATGTATATACATGTTGCTGTATATACCGCCCCCCCCTTCGTCTCCCCCTTTCTACAGAGAGCGCATCGCGAGAAGAGATGATGATTATTTTTTTTTTCTTCATCTTTCTACCATGGTTTCGTTTCACGGGCATAGAAGGCTGCGGATTCTTTGATTTATACATTGATTTGACATATTATATATACGACTGTGGTAAGTAGAATTTTCAGGGATTTTAATAATAAGGTAATAATAGCGAAGGATGATGGATTTTATGGTTGGGATATTGATCGTAAAGGGTGAATTATTGACTTAATAGTGCGTGGTGATAAGTGGATTTTTACAGCGGTTTTTTTAAAGCCCTTTAGGAATTAACGTTAATAATAAAAGCCGTTGGGGAAAATAGATTTTCCTCTATGAGATACGTGATGCAATTTGTTGAACGGTAATGCTATAATGAAACATCAACATTTTTAAGTTCTTTAACTTGTATTCTTCGAACTCGTCATAAATATTTTATCTCTCATTGAGATTGACGGACGTGTGGTCCAAATAAGGCTGCCTTTGTTACAAAATATCATCTATACCTTTCGTATTTTCGTTTCTCCATCTAACGAAACCTGAAACGCCATAATTTATCGCGCGTTTCCCCTAATTTCATCTATACTTTATAACGTGACAACCGATATGCACATCATTATATTAGAAAGAAAAAGGAAATGCGTCGATACCACTGTCTCTTTAGGAAGACAAGATACATGTAAGCAGGAAAATACGATAAGTACACTCGGAATTGATCGAGCACTTTAAAATACATTTTCCTTTCGTTTTCACGCGCGAGACGATCGTGTGTATATATATATATATATATATAGTCGGGTCGTGTCATGAGCAATATCTTCTTCGGTGAGTCGAACACGCGGGGGCTCGCGACATTTTTATGTAAGCTTCGAGAATTTACGACAACACTCGTATACGGTGTGCATATATACATGTATACAAAAATATAACATCCATGCCTGTATATAGACGTCGAGTCTTGTAAGGATCTGATTTTGTGTATATATGCGAAGGGTTAAAGACCGAAGAAGATGCAACTTGGCAAGGTCGGAGAGAATATGAATTCGTCTACCTGAGCAAGATAAACCGCCGCTCGTGACGCGTAATTTATTCGCCAATGGGCTTGAGTTTAAGGTTTCATTCAAAAAGTACTAAGCTGCCGACAAGTCAATCGGTTTTCCTGATTACGTATACTATCGAATTTTAAATTGAGATTGTTTATGGTAATTGAGTGGTGGAAAATTTATTATGGTATTTTAGTGGTTATTTGTAATTATAAGCTGTATGTGAAAGGTCAACAATTGGTAATTTATCTTTCTTACGAAATTTGTCATTGTGGAATATTTTGTTAGTTTTTCATTTGAACATTTAATTTGGTTTTTCCTAGTGCATGTTTATGCATTATGACCCAACACGACGAAATTGAATATTGATGATAACTAATAAAATTTTGTTATTTCCTTACAAAAATTTTGTTTTCAACACGTGACTTCTATTAAAAATTCAAATAAGATTTCTGTGATTCATAAAATTCCAAATTGTGTAAAGATAGAAACTTCATTTTCGATGCAAAATGGTTTGACCTGAAGCGTGGCTTAGAAATTAGACATTATTGCATATTAACTATATGGCATTTGGCAATTATAGAAATGTACGAAAAAAAAATAGAGAGGAGAATTCTAACTTTTTATTATTATAGCTGCCTTTACTATAATATTGTGTATAATACTAAGGAAGATGTTTGTTATTTTATCACTTTTATGCGGTAATTACGATGCTGAAGATACGGATATTAAAAATAAATTTCAACAAATTAAAGATCATAAAAGCTTAATTGCAAAAGTTATTGAATAACGCTATAAATATTGTACACTTCATATTTTATTGGCCTTATGGCATATGCAATAAAAAAATGAAAGGGAACATCAATTTCATAAACTGTTTATTAAATTAATTATATCTGATTTTAAAATTCTGACACCATTACGTCTATAGAATCTAAACTCACGTAAATATAGCTTCATAAATCTATCATAAAAACGCCGTCGTAACATTGAAAAAAAAAAAAAAAATAATACAAAAAAAGAAGAAACGATCTCGATTACGTCTAGAATCATACATATATATTTCACTCATCATCCACCAAAAACTTAAAAAAAAAAAAAATATATAATTTCCCGCATAATAGGCACATACTTTTCGCAATTCTTCGTCATCATCTGCTTTCTTCTTCTCTCCTTTACCATCTCAACACCCTCAGGGCAAAAATCCTTTCCTCCCCCCATTGCGAAACCCAAAGAAACCCCCCTTTTTCACTCTCCAACTCAATGCCTCTCATGGAAGGGGTATTATACGCACGTACCATCGTCAGTAGCAACAGCAACAGCAGCTGTGCTGTATGCTTCTCTTCGAGAAAGGTGAGCGTGCGAGAGAGCCATTTGACCCGAATATTTTTCGTCGGTCTCACTTTTTCGGATGATAGCGCACACTGCGCGAGCGAAACCTTGAGGCAGAAGCGTCTTGACTCGCGTATCGGATAGACTTGGATTCTATAACTCTCCTCGCGTGTAAGTAGATATATACATATACACATATTTATATATATGTGGCTAATAAGCAGTGATGGAATCAGCGACGGTGGATATATATGGATTTTCCTTCGGAGAGTGCATTATTTGTACGAGTTTGAAGAATTCCTATCGCGATCTTCTATATATGTATAGCTTTCGGTGTCATTTCAATGGTTTGTAAAATAGTGCATGTATTATATCGTTCTCGTTGTTCTTGGAATCACAGTGAAGTAGGGCCGCTTTTTTTTGAAAGTTTGGGTATCATAAGTTCGGGTTTACACGTTTGATACTGCGCTGTTCCATTATAATAAATGGGATGACAAAAGTTTATCTCGAGGCGCATCGGCTTGGCTCCGTTACGTCTTTTCACGCATGAATATGCTAATTTTTTTTATGTTGGACTTACTTTACTCAGTTTCACGAAATATTTTTAGAAAAATAAAGAAATAACGCTATCGTGAACGTACGTAAATATTGTTTTTAGAATAGTATAAATAACGTATTGATAATGCATAATAATGCTGTGTTAAAACTTACGTATGACGAGATATTCCGCATTCTTATAAAAAAAAAGTTGACAACGTGTTTACCAAATAGCTAGAATTTCGAAATATCGCGCGTATAGTATCAGTTTTTTTTTCACGATTTTTCGAAGGTCATACACACAGATAATAACCAACAAAATCCCGTGCGCATTATGGGCCGTGCCGGACGTATCGCATTCATCGTGAATTCTCGTGAATCAGGTGTGTTATATATATATATATATATATATACACACACACACACACACACACACACACTATTAATCAAGTTGCTCGAGCGGCTGAACTCTTGATTTAAAGAAACATGCGGAAAGAATGTCTGTCGGTGTATATGAGATCGGGTTGTTAAACGTAATTGAAATAATGAAGAAAGTTGCGCTGAAATGCGCGCTATTAAGGTGATATACGTAAATGCGTATACGAGTGCATACAATGTATAAAGAGGGGCCATTAAAGTAAGATTGAATGTCAAATTTGCTTTGTTGTGATCACCATCATCAGAGTGAAAATTTCATATTTACTGTTACAGGAAAATATTTTAAATAACGGACAAAACATTTGAATTTAACATCTTTTCATTAGATAACTAAACTGAGAAAACTGTTTAGAGAAAATTACAAACAATTTTGTGAAAATTATCATAATGTTTCGTAAAACTATACCATAGAGTGTAAAGACGGAAAGAGCAACCAAATTTTATAGAAAATTTTTAAAAAAAATATTGTTCTGTAAAATTGTCTATAAAGTATGGTAATTTTCTTGATTTTTACACGAATAAATGGAAGTTGATTATACTAACTATACCGTTAGTTCTGTGTTTCTTCATTAATTCAGCGAGTAACAATACTCAATTTTTTAGTAATTAGAAACAATCATCTTTCTTCCTATACAGTCTGCAGTATTATCAAGACAGTGTAATTATTTACATAAAAATTGGTATATTCCAGTTAAAATTTTTTCAGCATTGTGTAGTCTTTATAATGAATATATAAAATATTAAGAAAATGTATACTTAATTATTTTATGATTTAAATAGTATTTCCATTTAAATTTGATTTTTTTTCTTTTAAAAACTTTGAAACCGTTCATAGTTCTTTTAATTTTCCATCTCTCTTCTAAAATGCTTTTAGATAAATTTTAGAACCACTATTCTTAGATTTATTCATAAAATTGCAAATCGGTCATTCGGTTCATCATTAAATCGTTCAGTGAACCCGAATCCAGGTCGAATCCTATCATTTCGAGAGTTATCTTCTTTTTGCATTTTTTATGCTACTCTGAAACATGAAAATGAATTTTTTTTATAGAGAACGACATTTCGCACGCATGCCATTGAACTTTAGATAGATAAATGTCGAAACAGGTGGCATATATCTATAAATCAGAGCAAGTGAAGGAGTGAGTCAAGTGAACTACCGAATTACCATGGCGTAATATATTCGTTACATTGAAATCAGAAAGATTATAAAGCCGATTAATACCAAAAGTACAAAGCGCGAATTCATTACTTGGTATCATTATCGATTGCGAAACAATTTGAATATAAGGTGGGGGAAAACAAAAGGCGTCTTAAAAATTATTTGTTATGATCGCTTTATTACTAACTTTAGGGAAAAAAATTAAGTGCTGCGTGTACTTCATAGCTCAATTAAGCAATTACTCTAGCGTGCAATTCGTCCAATTATTCCGCAAAATTTAATGGTAAATTTCGCGTCTTTGTTTCCGAGAACACGTACCCGCATACAAATAAAACTCTCCGTGAATTAAAATAATACTCCGCATAGTAGTCTAAAATAAAAATACTATCTCCTCTCTGCATAACGAAATATATATAAAAGACGCGCGTGCGCGCGACTCGTCGAGATCACGAAATGCATGACAGACTCTGCTGCGTACATACGCGTATAATACGCACTATGGGACTGGCTTTCACCGTCATTCCTCAAAATTACAGCTGTACGACCACCGGTATAATGTTGTTAAGAAAAGTTTAATGTTTAGAGCTCATTTTACGTGGCTATAGCAGCACGCCATTTATTATCCGATGCGCTGCTGCTGCTGCTGCTTCTACTGCTGTTGCTATATACCACTGATGTTGCTACTAGTCGCGCGCGCGCACAGCAGCAGCAGCAGCAGCAGCGGTACTTTTACCTCGTCAAATATCAAGCTTTTGTTAAACAAACAGTCTATACCTTTTTGGCTCCCGAAATATCGTTTCTTTCAAGTCATTTCGGCTGTGTTTGACCAAACGATATAGGCTCGATTATCTTGGAAAAACATATATATATATACTCGCCACTGTCTGCTTTTGTACAGTGCGGTTTTCGGTGCTGGAGAAGAACAAATATTGAATGTTAACCAGTGACAAATTCCCGCGGTGAGGATGTTTGGCTTTCAGCTAAAGAAATGGAAAGTACTTGCTGTAAACTGGCTGCTGCTGCTGCTGTTTCTGCTGCAGTGGAATGTATACACAGGCTGTATACCTATCAATACAGTTTCCACTATATAACAAGAGTTACGCAGCATTCGTTTGGTTAACGACAGCTGAGCATCATCAGGAGAAATGTGTGTATGGTTATAATAGTGTACATATATATACATATATACACATGTCTATATACGTATATATCGATGTATAAGCGGAAGTTTTTTTAATTGCAATCTAAACGTCCACGATTAAAGGCTTTTCTTTATGCCTCGAAAATTAATTTGGCTTTCTTCGGATAGTATAAAAGTTATTGCTCTTCGTCAATATAGCAGGAACATTTATATACCCCTTCGACGAATCGATATATCGAGTACGAAAATTACGATGGTCGTAAAAAATTGAATGAATATACGTTGGGAATCTTCTTGACAACTTCCTTATAACTCCACAAAGAACAAATTCGTTATAATCTCGAGTAACGATAAGATTAGGTGAAATTATAGCTGAAACGCTTAATAATCTTGGATTTGCGCGGTAATGAGGCGAGCACAAGCGAATAATCCGACAGGCATTGACCTACATTATACATATATAGAAATGTGCAAGTATTATGAAACGTTCTCATCCACATTTTTTTTTTGTTCAACACAAAATTGAATGCCAAGATGAATTTACACCATTATATATACATGTGTTCACTATAGCTATAGTTCAAACTTACAGTCGCACTGACCCATTAGTGTCATAAATGATTTTTGCGACCTTATTCAACAAAACTTACCTGGCGATTGAATCCTCTCTCTCTCAAAGCCAACGGACGTTCTATAGAAAGTATCATTACACAGGGGATTCGCGTTCTGCGAGCTTATATCACTGTCGAAGAGAAAATTATTAGCAATTTCATTTCAGTACGGAGATGCGCATCATCTTTTCATATATATATCCATCGCGGCTCGTAAACGTTGCCACATCAATCAGCCGATCACAAGCTGCTTGCATACGCTTATACCACTATGACGTTCATCGTATAAGTAACGTGTATTAAGTATATATTTTTGAGAAAATAAAGATTAAAAACATATCAAAATGTATTACCAGCACGCAAAGTTTTTCGAAGAGAGAAAAAAAGGAAAAAGCAGGACGACGGCGATGACGTCAAGACGTTTTTGCACTGCTGACAAAAGAAAAGAAATTTCGATCTCGATCTCTTGCACGCGTCGCACGCGAATTTTATGTAACGCTTTATTAAACTTCCCTCGTTATCCAGCGATAGTAGAACGCATCTAACGTATATACACTGGCTTTATATTAATAATAGGCGAATATTATACGTATATGTACGATAAACGCGAATTTACGGTGCCGTAAAGCTTAATAACCTCTGGCGACGCGTATGTCCTTCTGCTTGCAATGCGTTTTTCACTCTTGACGAGAACACGAGAGAGTGAGTTATTATTACGTGGCCTTTCTACCTATACCCCAGCTACTATACATTTCGCTGCACTTTTGTCCGGAGGATGTTGTGTGTGTGTATATATATATATATATATATATATATATATATATATAGGTGGTGGTGGTCAAGCCCACTTTCGAGGCAACGCTGAGAGATCATCTAAATTGGATTATACACGTATATAAAGGCTGTTCCTAGTGAACGCGGAGGTGGCATGCAGCAGCAGGAGCTCGAGGGTATTTAGGGAGGAATTAGGGAAAGTGTATATACACGAGCCTTCCTTCCTTCCTTCCTCTCTCGTCTGAAAGATATACTAGGATTGCGCAACGCTGGCGGCCTTTTATTTTAGGATTTTTCTCCTAGCCAATGACGAATCAAGAAACCTCATCTCTCGAGGTTCTTACGCGCCTCTTCTCGATCTTAAGGATGATTTTTTTTTTTTTAATTAAGAGTTGCTCGCTATAGGAGATGTGGAAGTTTGTATTATATGTATACAAGAATAGAGTTCCTCTCAGTGAACGAGCACGACGCGCATTAAGACTCTTCTCTTAAATCACCTGCTTAATTACCTGTAATTCGGGCGCTAAATGTGTTTGTCATTTCACTTGCGTAACCGTCGTCGTCACCTCGAGTGAGATGAGAGAATGTGCATGCCGGAAAGATAATAGCGTAAATATATGGGAATATTTACCAGCTTATGTATATATGTATATAAAATTTCTTCATCGCGAGATATATATTCTGGGAAACGTTTTTTTTTTTTTTGTATATCAGAATCTTGTGTGAGCTCGTCTCGATTTTCGTAATTGTCGAGTGGAAAAATTATCGACGCCATTAAAAAATTTTAGGGCCAATTTTCAATTTTACGACGCGTTACAAGAAGATTCCACTTTAACTGCACCGCGATTCTGAAGGTATATATAATATGCTTGGCGTGCCGGTGTGGATGGCTTTTGTCTTTAGAGGTCTCCTATTAAGCGGCCTTTGAGAAATAGAAAATACTATACAATTTTCGTATTAAAAAGCGCCTCGAAGACATGCGCAACTTATTTTATAGAGGACCGATTATAATTTATAGATCACATAGGAGTATACTAGTTTAAAATAATTAACTTTAATTGCAAACTTCTTTTATTATACGTATATTCAAGAAATGACCAGATAATGTTGTTCTAATAAAACTGTTTTCAGGAGGATAATTTAATATACAATATCAGAAACTGCAAGTGAAAACATAAAACTTTCTAAATTTTTAGATCTATATACAGATAGTTATATATTTTATGTTGTAGTTCTGGAATAGGAATATATATACGTTAGAAAGATAGATGAGGTATGTTAAACATTAAGGAATTCACCACGAAACCAAAATTTTGAAAGTTTTATGATTTAATTTCAAATGTATCTATAAGCAGAGCTATAAATCAGTTGAGTTTGATGAGTTTTTTTAAGGTGATGAATGGTCCAATTGCTGAAATGAAATGGCCACGTTGAAAGATTAATTGCTAGAAAGGTGATGAATGACATTTTTAATCTTTCAAGTAAACTTTCATTAATTAGATAACTAATTTGAAGAGAAACATTTGACCGCCTGTTTATACACGGGAACACACGAAAGTCGTGAGAAAAAAAATGACTAAAGAACGGAAGCTCTACAGACTCGTCGTTGTTAAATAACTCGTTCAAAAACCAGAATTTTCATATAAAGGGATGAGGTGAGAGTGTAAGTTATTCGCATACTAAATTACAGGTCGCGCTCATCCTCTATGGTAAACTCAAACAACTCTCGTAGCAAATGATCTCGCTATCACACACTTATAACTTTTTTTTTTTTTTTACACGCGTTTCGTATTCAAGCATGACCTTGCAATTTAATAGCCTGATGGACACGGATTTTTAAAGTGTGTTATTCCGTACAAAGAAAGTTGCAGCATAGTAAATTATAATTATTCCATACAAAGTATATCCAAAGATTAAGAAGAGATTTATGCTGAATTTATTTATTGCTATTCAACGAGAAATTCGGTCTCGCGAATTTTGTCGAAAATTTGAGTAATAAATTTTGAGGATTCGAAATCATTTTTACGAATGAAATTATATATATGTTTAAATAACACTTTTTTAAATCTCCATTTCTCGTTTGCTGAATCAGCGAGAGTTGCTATATTTTTAAGACAAAATAAACCTCGAAAAAGCAGGTATAATAATCCATGCGTTTAAACTTCAGCTATAAAATTGTAAATCAGTTACGTTACGCCAGCATTATTGAATAAAAAAATTCATACATCCTTCAAAACAATTATAACTCTTTAAAAAGAACCGATGATTTTTTTCAACCATTCACGTCGACCATGATAGGGCATAGATTACAGTACAATACCCATCCGCATACACATACACACATTAAATGTAGACGCGCAGGTGTCTTCACTTTTACTCGAACTATTGCACCCACCATATTCTCTGTCTCTTTCTCCGTCTCCTTTTCAATCGTTTATGGTCAACGAGACTCGATTCGAAAACAGACAGGTATATACATGCTCGTTACTTGTACGCCTCCCGATCGTTTCATCCCTTTCTCTTCCCTTTGTATAATACAAAATCGTTCTCGACAGTTAAACAATCGGCCAGTCTGTTACTATATCTCTCTCTCTTTCTCTCTTCCTTTCTCTCCATACGCGGGTAAACTCGCAATCATTCGAAGAAAGGCCGTTGAATTTTTGGTAATTCCTTAGCGTATAGACTATATAGCCAGCGGCAGTATATACAGCGCCGATCACTCGGCGAATGGATTCGTTTGCTATAATAAATTAATTGATGCTCAAGCTCTCTTATATATATATATACATACGCATTCAATGGCAAAAAGCGATTATCGAGTGATTGCTGCGTGTGCGCGCGCTTGTGCGTCTTGAAGATCTCGATCGTCGACGAGTATATATATATATATAGTATATAGTGAGCGAACGAGTGACGTAAGAATGCGAGAGATTAATTAGAGCCAGAAGCGTTCGAGAGAAAGAGATGCGAGTGTATAGTTCGCTCGGTCCTCCTTTAATAGTTAAGTGTAAATAATTGAAGAGTCGCGGCTTCGACAGCGAATGGATTTTATACAACTGACGAAATCGACAGATGAACCTTGATAGGTTTTTTTTTCTTTTTTCTAGAACGCACTTTCCACTCATTTTTGGTCTCCTTCTCGCACCTTTCCTTATATATATATATACATACTTGACCGAATCCTCGTTAATAAAAGGTTCTAACATTAAATTATTTTTGATACCACGATATAAACACATATTCATATAACCATATAGCTGACATTATGTATCAGCTTTTCTCTATCAGTATAGGTAAAAATTTGAATCGAAACGAACAACCGAGGACAGAATACAAGGCGCTTGAGGCGTTCACATCAGCAATGATAATTGCATTTTCGCACCTCTAAGACGAAAATAGCACGATCGAGCGTATATATAATTAATCAACGAGGTCTGTAACTCACTATCAAAACACACGCAGTTCACCTGACACGGTTCGGTGCTAATTCAGCTTAGCTCCACGTTCATTTCTCGCGGCTCGATTCACTAATTGCGCAAGGAGAAAGAGAACGAGAGAGAAAGAGAAAGAATAGAGGAAGAGAGCCCGAAATCCTACCCAATTAAGCGCGAGAAGTATGTTTTTTTTTTTCTCTCCTTCACCTTTATATACACACTGAAACGCGCATGTATACGTATGTGTATATATATACAAGTGATTGCGAGATGGGAGCAAATCCGCGACGAAAGATCATCATGGCTTATACGATGAAAAAAACTAAGGAGGAGAGGGCGATTTCTTTTCGTCTCTGAAATAATTCGCTGGTGTCTCACTCCATTGCCAAACGTTTATATCGTTTTTGTTCATTATATACCCTGGACTTTCACATATTTTGCTTAAAATATTCGTGAATTAGTGATTCCAGTATGAAAAGCAACTGCACACACATACTGTATTACGCGCGGTTAAGATATTCCTGATGAGCTCTCAGCAAACAATGCAACTCTCGCGGTCCTTTTAAAACACGCGGTATATACTACCACTATGCGTTCTGCAATTTTGCAAGATATATTAAATGTGCGCTAATAAGCGTAACAATTTCGTCGTCGCCGTCGTCGTCGTCGTAACGCGCTCGCGCGAGTGTATATATATATATATATATATATATATATATATGCTGTCATCCTCTGCTGTTGTTGCGATTGCGAAATATAGCTACTGAATGCAGAAAATATGCTTATATATATATATATATATACATATATTGTTGCAATACCGCATACGCGTATACGTGCCTCCAAATTCCTCTCCGTTATACATGTTTATTATATATGTTTAATACGCGAGGGACTATTGACTTTCGATTTCACTCTATATGACATTATATATACATGATGCGCTTCCGTGAAAAAAAAGGGACGAACAAGTTATGTATATAGCTATATATATAGTGTGTCCGGAAAAAGCGCGCAATGATTTATTCGCGTTGGTACCACCTCCCATTCGCGAGCGGCTAATTTCGCACTTAACTCGCAGGTGCCTTAAGTACCGTCAATCAGCGCGCGAGATTGAAGTAGGAGAGAGAAAGAGAGAGAGAATCGAGCGAAAAGGTATATTAGCAAACAATGGGGGGAGCCTACGCGTTGAGCGACGAACGTGCGCTCGTAAAGTTGAGAGATGGAACAAGAAGGCGGACACGTTGAATACACATATACACACATACATATATAATACACGAACATCCCTCCGATCGTCCATTGTCGGCGAAGAAAAACCTCCTCTCGCTTTATATTACGCGTGCGCTTGTCGCTGTGATATACGAAGAAGAAAAATAGAAAAAAAATACGAGAGAATCGAAAGGTTGAACGCCTTTTATAGAGACATACACAAGCATAAGTCTCTGATGTAACGCTAATTTACGAGGACGTAGGGAATTCCACGTGTGTGCTATTGTAGTAGCCGTCAGCTGATGCAGTATGTGTATATGTTGTACTATATATACAAAGGCTTTGAATTTTTATAGCTGCGGTTTGTTTACATTTACACACGCGGTAGAGGTAAAAGCAGTATATGCGAAGTGTATATAGCCGTTTTCTGACTGTTCGTACTATATAATACTGCGCAATTGTAAAAGAAGTGATAAAATTATATGGAGAAGAGAGGAAAAGTGCCGCGTTTATCACATATAAAGACGCGCGCAAGCGAGCGAGTATAAGCGAACGAGCAAGGGGAAAGTGCTTTGTGACTTGCTCGATTGGCTTCTCACTTCCGAGAGGCTGAAACATGTAAGATGCACATGCGCGCATGCTGGGCATATATCTATATATGTATACTATAAACTTTGCGAAATCGAAAAAAAAAAGGGCGATGACGGGATATACTGCGGAATTTCGCGAAACGGAAAGTGGGATATGGATATAAAAAAAAAAAAAAGAAGAAGTTTTTGTAATTATTTTACTGTGGAACAGTTTATTACCGTCGTAATGCGTCTGCAAGATGTGACTTTTACTAAATTAATAGCTGCGGTTTAAAAGCATGACGATCATACAGAGACAAAATGATGACCATTCTATAATGGAAAAATTAAATACTATATATATAATACGAGTTATAATATTCAAAGAGCGAGATTTTCAAAATTAATAGAGTCTTTGAGAAATGGCATTCGAAAGTAAAGCCTACACACATGCCTGACGTAGGTGACCAGTTTTATTAGGATGATGTGTATATATATATATATGCATTACGTATGCAAAAAAATGCGCGTTCGGCGACCGCGCGCGCGCTCGCTCTCAGTATAGAAACACCGAGAAAGAGAAGCGGAACCATAGAAACGACACCGCGCGAGATTTATTCAAAGGAGTTTGTGTCTAGCTATATAGACAAGCTACCTATAGTCCGAGTTAAAACTCTCTCGAAAAAAAAAAAATGTATCTCGCTCGCATATATATACGAAAGGGAAAAGTGAGAGTGGGTGGAACCCCATTTATGGATGAAATGAGCCGCGAGGATCTCCACGAGAGACTTGGGATATATAGCGAGCGAATTTCTCTGATTCCGGGGAGTAAACAGCCAAGAGAGAAAGAGAGAGAGAGAGAGTAATTGCCCAGCCTTACCGCTCGATCTTTGACCCCTCCGGCACACCAGGAAGTCGAGAGTTTGCTCCCTCTGTATCTATATATATGTATACATCTAGAGTTATGCGCTTCTGAACAAACTCTCTTTCACCCGTGCGCCAATTCTAACGATGCGCGCGTGCGCGCGTATTACGCGATAAGGAATAAGTATAAGGCTGAGCTCGCGCAATGGAAAAGTATCTGAGGAGAGAGAAGAAAGCGCTAATGAGCTGTAAAAATGCTGTAAAAGCATCAACGGCGGGTGTTTGTTATATATGTGTGTGTTCATCGGACGGCGTGAAATTTGCATACGTTTTTTCTGTCTCGTGCTTCGTCTGCGGTTTCAGTTTATATATGTGGCTTTCAGAAATAACCGAAGAAGTCCACTTAGGATTTTTTCATTTTCCACTTTCAGTAGTAGCTATAATATTGCCGTGAAGCTAGAATTCATCCGAAACGTAATCAGATAAGTCCATTTTTCAAATTTTTTGCTCGGAATAATCAGATTAGTCCATCATTTTTTTTCGTTTATCGTAGTTATCATTTATTTTATCTATTCAAATTGAACGTGAATATGATGGCTAATGTATATTTATCTGTTTATTTAAAAAACTCCTATACACTTTCAAATTATAAAAATTTTAAAGTTTTACAATATTAGTACAATACAAATAGAATACAAATGGTCGTAAATTTAATAGAAATGTCAGAAAAATAGAAATTTCTTGAATAATTTAGAAGAATTCATTGAACAATTGCTAATTTTGTAATTTATTGACTCGTTTCTTAATTAAATTAAACAATACGCTCTGAAATAAATGCGAACCGCACTATCAGATAGTTTTACCTTTTTGAATTCTCACTCATTTTTAAAGCATCAGAAAATGTATAATCTGTTGAAACCAGCGTGTAAATATTATGTGTTTTAAATGTGTCAATTCACTAGTCAAGTATCGCTACTCATCTCGTTTCTCCCGATCTTATACATATAAGTTTGAACATTAAAACCCGTTTTTCTCAGAAACTCGACAAGTGGATCTATTCGGTTATTCCGAGAAGCCACATATATATATATGCAAGAGTACAAAGTATTCAATGTGAGGCTTTTTAATTTATTGCGATGAAAAGATACGCTTTCTTTAGATTGTTTGCGCTAGGTTCATTAGTAAATTGGACAAAAGTGATTTTTCCATTCGTGCCTTCTTGTATTATATACGATTGTGCAAGGAATTTGTATGTGACATATATAGTTTGTAAGTAAATCACGTGACTTTATGTATCTAATTAAATACCACCGAGGAAATTTTAAAATTGTTACTCATTTTGATGCCACTTAATGGAATGAGCTATACTTACGGTTATTCGGCAAAAAACGTTTATATACACCTATTCACATTAGAACGTATAAATAATAATTGATTAGAAATTGAATACTCGTCTATGGTTATTACATCGTTTGACGATAATAACAACGTTATCTCAAATTATTTAATCAACTCAGCAACAACGGCATTAACAACAACAACAACAACATGCGTATATACCGCTTCGTTTCCCCTATACTTTGCTAATTATACACGCACGTAAACCTCAATTATTAATTTCGCTCGCGGAAAAGAGCGCAAAAATGAGCAACAATGCGCCATACCTTTCAAGCCGCGTGTACTCTTAAAATGTGATATCGTGACGGTGGTGGTGGCGTGGCACATACACAGCGGTATATCATTTTGATCTGCCTTTCTTTCGGGATTTTATTCTACACGCGTCACTTCCCGCTTACTTCAAAGAGACGCGGAAACCACGACAAGAGAGAGAAAGACGCACATGAAGTCACGCGCGATGTATGTGCGTGCATGCAGAGAAGACTTTCAGAGACTTTAATTATAAGACAGTTGGCGAGTTTACGCGATGCAGCACATAACGTGACTGACCGTTTTTATTGAATTAATAGGGGATGACGCGAACGGAGGTGATTTAATTGGATCGGATTGTCTGGCATGGCTAAGTGAGTGTCAAGTTTCATCAGAGGTACGTTAGTGAAGAGGCATGCCATTCTTTATTATATCAAAACAGCTTTAAAAAGTTTTAGGTGTTATACTCGAACGTTATTTAAAGTTTTCTCTATATACAGATTTAAAACTTTATATACATCATGTGCGTGTAATTGACCGGGGCAATAAAAATTTCACGACTTTCATCGCAACTTTAGTGCTCCTCTTACTCTCTATACAAGTAAGTTTTTATCGGTTCGCGTTTAGGTCTTAAAAATCACGAAAATTGCCTAAAAGTACTATAAATAATTTTTTGCGTACAAATAAATGCCACATCTTTGGAAATAAAATAGCATAAATACATGTTTCCCATATATAATTTATCATAATCATCGTACATATATACGAGTAGCAAATGCACTATACTAAACTACACGTGATAATTGTTCTTTCTCGTATACGTTATATCTCTCACAAATCTTTCGTGGCGTTTATATATAGAAAAAAAAAAATCCTGATATTAAGAAACTCCTAACAGCTCAAACGTTGCTCATACATATATATATATATATATACTCGTATACACACGACTTATCAAACTTTGCGTCCAATTAGACGTTTTAAAGCTTCAAGAATTAATCGAGGCGTGAAATGATTTTCACATGATTTATCATCCTTGATCCCCGCACCGTCATTCTCTACAAAAACAATTCAGACAATAAAAGCATTCGTGGAAAAACTCATGCATGGAAAGGGAATATCTGCAGCTCGCGACATACACACACACGCATGTATTTATGTATGTATATACAGTATATGTATATACCTATATATATACACGTGTAATATGCTTTCTCTGCGAGAGGTGAAAATTCCGTACTTTCTTCGGAGCGTGTCTCCTCTTCCGATGATGCGCCACCACAGCAGCAGCACCTATTATATACACTCGACGAATGCATCTCTCTCTCTCTCTCTTTCTCCGGACGAGACAGGCGATTATAAAACGCGCATATCCTGCGACTCTCGCTCGAACAAAGAGATAAGCCCGGTGGCGAACAATCGAAGGTGTAAACCACCTGCGTGTCTTCCGATGATCTTTTTTCTTTTTCTTTTTTTTTTTTTTGGCTTTCATGCGTAGAATATATAGTCTTGATGACTCGGGAAAAACAAGTTGTTCCCATACATGAGAGTAGAAGAGGCTTGTCGGAGAAATTTCGGTTTCTAGATTTTTTGAAGCCACAGTGTATAATGTATGTGTGTATGTGTATATGATGATGAAGGAGGAGGAATATGTTCACCTGATTTCCACGGGATATATAGCGGAGATACAAATCGGGATTCGTTTAATTATGATGGACTACTTTGTTATTAAATTAAAGAGAACAGGATGTAATTTGTAAATCAGTATAGTAATATAGACAAAGTCAGCGGCAAGACTTTGTATATTTCATCCGATTTTAATTTATTAATTATTTGGCTTTTGCTGTATATATATTTTTTATGGTTTATAAAGTTTCCGCGCTTACGTAAACAAAAAAAAAACTAAAAAAAAAAGATATACGGGTAACGTTTATTGAGATATTAAATTTAATCTCCAAAAAGATTAATGTTGTTAATGAAAAGCTTCTACAGATTTATTTCACCGTCAATTCGTTACCGCCTGTATCTTTAGTATTAAGCAATTATCTCAAACCTAATGCTCGAGTATATTGATCTACGATTAAGCACAATTTATGTACTTACCATGAACAACTCATTAATCATTGTCTCGAATGCATCGAGTAATTAAAGAAATTTAAACATTTTTAATTAGAATTCGAAATCATCTGCTTGCCTAAAAAAAAAAGAAAAAAAAACAATGAGAACACACGTCATTAAACTTTACGTATATATATGATTAACTCCTCTCTGCAAATGAACCAAAAAGTGAAAACATCCTCGAACTTTTCGTAAATATATTATAAAATTCAGCTATATATATGCAGCGGAATTTACCCAAATTCGACTTTCTTTCTCTCCCGCATGCAGACGCATTTATAAAAGAGTAACGCGATCCTTGTGAATGTCAAGCAGCGCGCACTACATTATATCACGACGTGTGAGAAATTACAGTAGAGACTATACATATATATATGTATATACGAAGGAAAGGAATAATCTGCTACAGGATATAAGTCTCGAGAGTATGAACTTCCCTGCGTCGGCGTCAGCTCAGCTCTGCCATTGACCCTAACGTTCGCTCACTCGCGCACTTTCGCCGCCTCTTGTATAGAACACATATATATATATATGTACCGGTTAGACGAGCCCGCGCGTGTGCTCGCGAGGTTATTTCCTTTCATCTCCCTTGTATATACCCAATATGAAGCGTACTCTTAGCTTTTCCTTCCTTTTTCCATCGATTATTAAGTATATATGCCTATATCCATAGTGCATATATGTACATATACGTATACACACCCTTTCCTAAAATAGGAGATTACGCGACGGTGGTGATTCCTCTTTTTTTTCTAATTTACTTTCTCGGCATCTGGCTTGTGAAAGGAACATTATAGAATAGATCGTAATAATTACGCGCGCGTGTGTGTATGTGTGTGTATATATATATATATATATATATATATATATATACACGGTATGTACATCCGAAGCAGAGGATTATAATGGAGATAGTATAAAGCAGTTGATTTACAGCCTCAGGGCCTTGATAACACACAAAGGCCGACCCGTGAAACTTTATCTCCCAGAACGAAAAGTCCAAAGCGGATCGGGGAAACTAGTGTGCATATACGTATATATATATACACGAGCGAGCGTTCAATCTCGCAAATTATACAATAGCCTAGCTGTTCTCTCGGTTACGCGTCTAAAGCACTTTTTCTGGACACACACATATATATACATACACGCGGGTTGAGGGCAAAAAAAGGTGCAATTTACTTAACAGCAGCCGTTGTTTTCCCAGGGGAAAAAGGACCTCCATGGTCCATAATAATCTTTTACTCTGTTAGTGGGGAGAGGTAGATATATATACATATTTACGGAGGAAGCAGCGTGAGCAGCTTGAGCTCGATTTAACGAGCGGGAACGAACAAGTGCGCGCATACGGCGCAACTCACAGAGACTTCGACACCTTTCACCGAAACGTCAAGCGACGACGACGACGATTCACCACGAACTCACAGGCAGTGAACGAAACTTGTTTCATGCTTAGGGTTGTGTGTGTATATATATATATATATATATATATATAGGATTATAAAGCTGCGGCTATCGCATACTTTTTTTTTCGCGTTTTACAAGGAACTGGGTCAGCGGGTCGTGGGACGACACGAAGCCTCTATATAGATGTGATATTTAAATCATATGGTAGTTTCGGATTTTTCGGACATGCGTATACCTGCGTGTAAGTATAGTGTATGTAGTATCAAACTCTCACTTTTGGCGAATTTGAGGTTCTAAAGTGCGAAGGATATAGAAAGACGTTTGTTTTCGTTAACTCCGCCTTTATATATATATATTCGTTTTCTTTCGGAGATCTATAGGTATATATAATATATATGGAAAGTTCAAAAAACACGCCATGGTGACCTGGACTTGAGCTGAGAACCGGCTTTTTTCTCGACATTTTTCAACGTGTACGAAATCTAATCTAAAAGTGGCTGTGGGTCGATTTTGTTTACCTTTTTCTTTTTCGCTTTCTTCGTTAGAGAGGAGCAGAATTCGAAAGTTATAGCCATAGGTTATAGATCGTAATCGTCGTTTGGTAAACCGAAATTCTAACGAAATGTCGAAATGGTGACCCAAACGATATTTCCATATTCTCATTAAAAATTACACGCGCTTTTTTATTAATAGCTTGCCTCTCACTCAATTGAATTAATAAGACATTTGTTTTTATTTACAAGATTTAGAGGAACAGAGGCCAATGCGTAGTGGCATATATATGTTTTTTTTTCTTTTTGGATAAGATACGGTAATGAAGAATATCTGTATATAGATAATTAATTCGATCTATCAACTACGTAGATTTGAATTTCTCGGGGTCTGCTTAAACTCATCAATAGATTAAGATTAACATACCGGAACTGACACACACGCCTGTACCAGCTTGGCGCTTTCATTGTGATTTTTAACAATTTGCACATCGAGACAGAATTCGGTGAAAGTTGAATTAGCATTTTTATTTATTTTTCTCTGCCTAATCTTCCTGGCATTCAATTAACTCTGTTCTAATATAATAAATTACACATCTCTTACATTGACATTAATTTCTTGTCAAACATAAGATAAAACAAATTATAGCTACTATATAATACAGATAAAAAAGAAACGGTTCTAATTACTCGAGGGCGGGTTTCAAATAAAAATTTTCGTTATATATATACCCACGTACAAATGCTTATTTAATTATTATAATTATTCTATTACAGACATCGCATTATAGGTACGCATATTGTTTTATCTCTTTAGGGAAAATTCCAGTTCGAAGAAAAAAAAAACGTCGTTAATATTCTTTAAGTTTACATAAGACATGCTTTGAAAGCAGGTACAAATTGGTATGGTTAAAAAGTGATTATTTTAAAGCTATTCTTAATGTGAAACTCTATACTTCTCGGCGGATATTCATAACACCCAGCATATATTTTTACCCGCACTTTTTACTATATATATAGTCTAAAGTTTCACCAAAAATCACGCGTCTCTATATATTTCCAGCAAAGACCAGAAGAAAAAGAAAAAAAACAACACAACAGTCCATCACTACTTCTAGCAAACCTCAGTTATACACCCAAGATTAGGAAAGAAGTAGCAGACCCACAACGCGTACACCGCATAAAGCACTCGGCTATTGTAAAAGGGTCACCGGTTGGCGCTTACAACCTGCTCATTTCGCAAGTGAAAAATTAGCCATTTGCGAAAAACAAAAAGTGTATCGATTCGCTCGCGCGCGCTCGCGCTCATACAGCCTTGCGCAAACTTTTTAACGCGCGTTGCAAATCTCAACGCGTATTCACTAGCGTAACCCGCTTACTCGCGCGTTAACATTACGCAGTCGGAAGTGCATCCATCAGCCTCTCTCTTATATATACTTCAAGAAGATGCCCGCATATAGTATGCAGGATATATGTATATATGTATAGATGAATACGTGACTCGATGCGTTGTGATAATTTTCCCTCTTTCTCCTGCAACCGCTCGGCCGTACTAACACAGTTTCCTTGCATGATCAGTGTATACGTGCATGATACGCGTGTGCATAAGGATGAGAGGAGAGTTTTAATATTATGAGGTTGCTGCTATACGTATATATACCGCGTGTCCTGCCGTGTGAGCTTTACATAAGGCCTTTTTCAATCGGATTATTATTTTTTCATCCGGAATGCGGAAGTGTCTGTGCATCAGTATGCGTTTCTGTATTAATATAAGTTGCCCAGGGAATTTGTGACTCGAATGACAAGTGTGTTTGTGTATGTGTGTATTTAAGTGCGCTATATACGATCGTGCATGCAATGTGTCTATGTCGACAACCTATAAATCGTTAAAACACTATATATACTCGTCGCGACGTTTATTAGCTGGTTTTTTGAAATTATAAAATGTATATATATTTGGGTAATTAACTGCCAATCGACGTTAGCTAATAATATATCTAATGTATATATATATAAATAAAACATAGTTACGCTGATAAGGTTTGGCAAGGCTGCGGCGATGGATCGATCGTGGATTAATTAAAATATTTTTATCAAGGTTTTCAAGATGAATAATTGAGCTTAGTTAGGCGGTAAGGACAAGCGAACTACATTCATGTGTGTATATATATATAGTAAGTGAAAAATGTTGTAGCTTATATATATATATATATATAGCCGCAGTCAATTGACTTATGTAAATAAATTACATCCCATTAGTAAACCAGCATTTTTCCTCGGACATTACACATAAATGTTCGCTCTCGATGGTTTCTCTCTAGATGTATCTCATAGCCATTGATTTCGCAATGAGCAGGTATTTATAATGTACACCACAACAACGCGCAAGTCGCGGTTTTATAAATTCATCGCCGCGTCCGATATATACATGTTCAATCGAGAAATTTGAATTTCTTATTTTTTAAGAAAAAATCTATATACTTGCATAATATACGTCTGCTCTGTTCTCTTCCTCATTCATCCATCCATTAGCGTATGAATCGAATGTATTTGACGAATTAATAAAACTCTGCATTAGAAACATCAATCGCGCATAATTTATGCATATACGCGCGCGTCATGAATCAAAACACTATATATCACGCGTGGGTATATATAAATATCTCTTCTTCGTCATTAAATAATAATAATAATATATCTATAATCGAATTATATTTACCTATACTAAAAAAGAGAAAAAAATATAAGTCAAATGTAAATGACGATCGACACGGATCGACTGGTCAGTATACACCGCGTGTAAATCGCAGAAGCGCGTCAAAGTTGCGTCACGGGATTATGTGTCCGCGCGCGCGCGCAGTAGCGCAACTAGTCCGTGGAAACTCGGTCAGAGGCGCGTAAGTGTATATTATACGTGCACAGTATACATACACGCTATCCTTCCGAATTTTCTTCATACCGATGCATATATACACTTGATCTTTATTACGCCTCGTTGAACGCTCACGCATACACGATATGTATACATAATAATAAATAATCTTTGTTTTTCTTTTTACCAGAATTATAATACAACGCATCTTGTATATATAGTTATATTATACAGTAAGCTCGTCTCCTTATGGTATTCTTTTTTTTGTTTTATTTTTTATTTTTACTAGACGCTGTCGTTCCGGGAACCCGTTACGCTATAGCCGCAACATTGTAAAATATATCCCTATTACCGACTTTTCTCGATAGGAAAAAAAAAGCAGCAGGAAAGAGATAAAAATTTATGTACGTCCCTCTTTTCTCTTCTTTTTCTTTTCTCTCTTTCTCCTCCTAGCGCATATTAGCGTTGGGAAATACTTTTGCTTTGCATAAATTTCATAATGAAACGTACTTTTATTCCGGTTTCTTTGTTATCTTTGCAGGGGTGTGTGTGTGTGTGTGTGTGTATATATATATATATATATATATATACACACACACACACACACACACACACAACGTGATGGGCCTTCTTCTTCTCTCTCTCTCTCTCTTTTAAGTGAATAAAAGAAACGGATATACTCAGGCCCATCAACTTGGGCGTGAAAGAATTGAGTCATTAAGCTGGTAACTCGAGCAATTCCAGACAGAGAGACATTATAATACATGCCGGGAAGGAAGTGTATATAGAGTAAAGGAGGAACGAGTTGCACGGTGGGTCGTGAAACGATTAGAGAGAGTATATAATATACGTATATCCATCTGAACCAAAAAGGGGCTAAACTAGAGTACGAGTGAACGCGAGTATAACCATTGTATATGTGCATCGCTTTATCTTAAGGAATCGGCCGTCCGTTTAAAAGGCTCTCGCGTGCTTTAACACTATACACGAGAGCCAAATTAATAGGGGAGGGCGGACTCTCTACTATACCATGCGGCTCTCTGCTTTCACTTACGCCACGCGAGCTATATATATATACACCTTTGGGAAAAAGGTAATTGTTTCTCTCTCTCTCTTTCTTTCTTTCTTTCCTCTCAACTTACTAGCACATCCCGATAGACACGGCGAAATTGATTTTCATTTAGCTTTATTGAGGAAGGCTCTACACGCTGGCAGTTCAACGCGCATAACTATATATATGTATACGCAACTCTCGTATATAATTGAAAGTTCTTCGCTATAGCGCGCGAGGCCGTTTCAAAATAATAAACAATTCGGTTTATACTTGTAGGAAGTCTCTCTATATAGCTGCTGCTGCTGCTACTACTACCGCTATACTCCCCACCGCGAGAGAGTATATATAAGTAGGTATTATTCTTTTTTTTTATCTCTATATACTGCCGCGCAGCCACTCCATCAGCGTCATTACGAGAGGATAAACTGTCTGCGAGTGCACGCGCCCCGTTCGCTGCACAAGAAATGCCTTACATATTTCGTGGTTTTTACACGTTTAACTATATAGTGTATATTTATACCAAACCCAAGCGCGAGCAAGCGAGCACATGGTTATCAGAGAGTAGTGTATATATATATATATGTGTGTGAGCGAGCGTCGATTAGCGCAGCCCTGACGAAACCATAGACATCACACTGTGGGCCGCAAAAAAGTAATTAAGTTACAAAAGTCTCGCTGTCTCGAATTCTTCGTCGCGTGATATTTACACCGAGTTCTATATATATATATTGCTATATAGTATATATATACACATATACACGTACACGTAATCTTGTTTCTCACTGGTTTAGCGCTATTATTACACGTTATATTCTCTCCTGTGTGCGCTCTATAGCAAGAGCGAACGCGCGTGAGATCGTGAATCTTTACGATTTCGAACGTAAATTTCTAACGCTGAATTTCTTTCGCCTTGCCAATTCCATTATATTCCATTGTGGTTTACAGCCGCGCGCGCGCATAGCCGCACGTATACGTTTTATTATTGTTTTGTGTAAAGGTATACTACTAGATACCAATGGTCGTCGATTTTTAATGGACGAAGAGAGTAGTATCATACTACTACTGCGCTATAGCGAGGCGACCGCTTTCCACAACCCCGTGCGCGTGACCTTTTCTCGACAATCTTATGTAACAGGTTGTTGGTGTTGCTAACCGATCACTTCGATGAGTGAGATGTTCGTTCGATTTTACATTAATTCTATATATAGTATACTTTGTTGTTACAGAGTGATACATGAAATTAAAAAAAAAAAAAAAAACATAGATAATGGAATAACAATTTAGAAATAGGCGTCTTTAATATCCCCATCATTTGAAGAGCATATCGCAGTTGAAAATCGACGTAGATTCACCTTGAATAAACCATATAGTATAATAACAGCAGGCGGCGTGAAAAGAATAAGAATTTTGGTTGTCGACTGTCGGTTGGCGTCGAATCAACGATGCGCATCTCTCTCTC
>JAYJLV010000001.1:18125793-18169194 GCA_036873485.1 Torymus texanus | reverse complement strand
AGGCGGCGTGAAAAGAATAAGAATTTTGGTTGTCGACTGTCGGTTGGCGTCGAATCAACGATGCGCATCTCTCTCTCGTCGTAACTGAGAAAGAGAAATTATGAGAATGCTCCCAGTGTGTATGCGCGCGCTTACGTTACGGTTTTACGATCCCTTACTAGCGTAGAGCTCACCGGCATGGAACCCCAGGTCCATTGTTACCATTTGCTTAATACTTCGACGTAACTGGCCCGCAAGTAGATTTAGATAACATTCATCAGGCAGCAACTAACATCGGCACAACCCGTCGACAGCCGAATTATGACGAGTATAAGTATATAAGTATATAAGTGTAGATTGATATATATATATATATATATATATATATATATAATAAGTGGTGTATGTATGTACAATCTTGTATAGAGACTCTATCTTGGTATTCTGGTTTCTCGATGCAATAAGTCGAGTTGAGCGCGGAAACGTGTGTAGATACAACTTTTTTTATTATCTTTCGAACTGGACTGAGTATTTTCACGTCTCTCGCGCTACGGTGGACATCCTTATACGGCAAGTTACCATTTTGTAACGCATGTGTCTTCTGTCAGAGTAACAACTTCATCGGATTCCTTTTTCGCATACTTATTAAACGCGTGCACGAGCTTCGCCAACTTGATTATGACATATATATGCGCGCAAACGTGCTATAATATAACGCATCCGAAATGCGATCGTTGACCTGCACCATCGATTATAACAGTCTGACAGACACGCGCGAGAGGTGATAAATAATTCGAATTTTGCAAGTTCTTATATATATATAGATTTTTCGACAAATAGAATTCGTAAACGGATTCTTCGGTTTGTTACGTCAACGAAAATTGATAATCCGTGACGATTGCGTTTTAAATCATGGAATTTCGTAAGAGCCCATAAGGCTTAATATACACACCGGCAGCAAAATAGCTTCGATTACCAATTTCAGTTTGTTCGTGTTCATCATGGGACGATGAATCCAAATTATCCCGTCATTTGCAAAAGACTCGCGATTATGAAAGTCGCAAAAATATCCTTTACAATTTCACTTGTGGTCTTCGCTGTACCATCTCTCTATATATATATATATATATATATATATATGCGCACAAACGTGTATATATATACAAGTTTCGCAAAGGAAAATCCCCCTTTTAAAGATCGCGGCCATTATAACGCATAAATATCGTAATTAAAATAATATATCGAGATTGTCCGCAAGGAGGTTTCTAAACGCACATCGCACAGTACTATAACGGTTGGTAGATGCATATATACTTTTAAGGAAAAACGCTTGCTCTAATGGTCTGAGAAAGCGGAATTTATATGCAAAACCCAAACTGCATGCTCACACACACATATATACAGATGCGTATATATATGAATGGGAACCACTGCATCGTATATATGTGCATCCCCGTGAAAAACGTCGCGGAATCGGCGCTTACGTAAGCTCGTGCGTCCATCGAGAAAGTTGATTTTTCCCCTCGTTGTCGTGTCTATACATATATATACATATACAGTCGCGTGCCTTCTTCCCATTTCCATGACGGGTACGCGTTGCGAAAGCCAGCGTGAATCTAACGAAACGTTATCGAAATTTGCGCGGTCACTCTACTTATGCCACGAGCAAACAATCATACAAATATTACACGCATATACATATACGGCTTATCGCTTGCACACGTGTTATTATTATTGCGACATAGCTGCAGCGCTAATAATTTCAAGCTGCATGCGTTCGTCACTATATATATTATATGTACACTTGTGATGCACGATTACACGCACATATGTATGTATAACCGCAGATTCCCGCGTGTAATATATATAATATTTATATATGCATCCGACTGGTAAATGATATTATATCACTCACACGTGTGTAAACGCACGCTTATTATACTAGCGGAAAACGCTTTCCATTATATCCAGCGTTTAGGATGTCGTCTCCTTAATTCGTGCCTCTTTCCGTGTGATGATATGCGCGCTTTATAATGAGAAAGAGCGCGTCAATTTCATTGAAAGCGCTTAAACGCCCGGAAAATTGCGCAAAATGAAGACGAAATTGGATGTATAACTTGCGAAATGTCGCCGTCAACGTCGTCGTCGTCGTCCCTCTCGGGATTATACATAGAAATGGAGTCGTCGGTAGGTGAGCTATGCGTGTAGAATTTTTCGAAATAATGAAGCCAACTACTACTGTGCCCTAATCCGAATTCATTCTTTGTACACGTTGTATATTGCGAAATCGTTTGTATATTTTCATTCGAGTGCATATACGTGATTCTGCATTAATTAAACAGCGCAAGGAGATTCGACGGATCTCGGAAGAACAACGGCAGATATATCTATATACGTTACGACGTATATACAGAACCGATCAATTAACGTTCGCGGTATATACGCTTGCGAAGCACAAGAGAGAGAGAGAGAGAGAAGCGTTCGGTATACCCTTTATATATATAGAAGCGGCTGAAATTTGCATGAGCTCGTAAAACGCAAAAAGCGCTGAATTATCGTAGTTAGCGATCGTTACACGACTCATCTCTCTTTCACTGTGCGCCATACGCGCACGAGCGCGCGCGTGTGTATACGAGAACGAGAGGGGGAGAGAGAGCCTCGCTCGCGATCCCGCTAACAGAATGTGAAAGTATACGCCGGTCATCTGGTCATCCTTATTATGTGGCTGTACGTGTATATATATATATATATATATATATATATAGCTTATATAGTGAGAGAGGGAAAGAGACGCGGATGCATTCGCTGCGTCGTCTGCGATGCTATATATACATGTATACGTGCAGCGATACGTACGTGTGTATATATATATATATATATATACGTTCGCGCATACCTTCTGCATGAAACACAGCACGTTGCCATGCTTTTTGCTTTTTCCGCGAACGTACAGACGCGTTTCCCTTGCGGCGTTTTTACTTATATATAGGTACTGCACCCCGGACAGACGTCGCGTGCCGCCGTCGTCGCGCGCGCCACATTGCTGTGTGCTGTGTATACACAGTAAGTGACGTAAAGGAGATTAAGCTATCGTGTGTGTATGTGTATATATGTACCTTAAATATACAGATATCCATGAGGGAGAAAGAAAGATTATGTGAGCTCTGATCGCGCGTGGCCGCCTTTACTCTGCCGTTGTTAATCATCGTTATTATCGATAATTCTGGCTTGCGAAAGCCAAGCTCACGCTCATCGTCGCGTTCTCTAACGGTTTCCTCGACCCTTCTTTTCTTCTTTTTTTTTTATGAATACGTTTCCATAACAGTCTTTTATAGCTAGATATATATACAGGTGATTTTATACATCTAATCCTTCGGGGTACTATGAAGCAAGCTACTATCGCAGAGTTGTACCAATTATTTTTTTCGAGAGAGTATCGCGCAAGATGAGCGCAAGGTGTCATTAAAAATTGATATTCTATCGAACCGATAATATTCGTATAATAACAGTGAAGGCTATAGATTTCATTTGAAATTTCTTCTTTATGTACATATACGTATGTATATAATGTATAAATATATATCCATACAAGTATCACTGTTAGCTTTACTATATAGCGTTATTAGCTTTCGAATTTCCGAAAATTACGCGCGTTACGCAAGTAAAGTAGTCGTCATAGTGTTTACAACCTGACGGCGAATTCGTCTAAGGCGAGTAAATTAAAACGTTTCAAAAGTCGCACCGGCCGTGACTCACCCGAAAACATTGCAGTTTTACATGTGAATATGTATAATATATACATATATATATATATACGCCGCTGCTGTTAGCAAATTTATTCGATATAAGTTTGGATAGAAAGCACACGAAGTTTATGGTATGTTTCCGCGTTGAAAATATAAATGGCTATAGGTAAAGTGCAGAAAATGTGCAATCGCAAGAGGCGAGAACCACGCGGGTGACTTTTTATTCACGTATTGGCGTTGGAACTCTGTGAAAATTATATGTCTTAAATTTGGTGCCAAATAAGCAGGAAGAACACGCGCGTGTGTGTATATATGTCGTTTTTTTTTAATGCTATGCACTTAAATTAATGCTGTTTTCCCCGTAAACTGGCATTAGGAGTTGCAGGTGGCGTAAAGACCTTTTACGATTTAATTTATGAATATTGAACAATTAGATGGCAATATACTATATTTATTTCGCTAAACACTATACTAAGAATGCTAGATGCAGTGTCATCATATTTCAAAGTCAGACAAGGGACCTAGGAATTGAAGGATTATACTATAAGAACAGAGATTAAAATAATATTCAAAAGTAAATAGCTGATATTTTCTTTTACTGCTGCTGCTGCTGCTGCTTTTTTTAACAAATAAATACGGATCTTGTGTTGTCTTTTGCAGAAGTTTAATGGTTTTCCTATTACCATAAAAGTGGAATAATTTTTCCAACATTTAATACTCATACCGAATAATCACGCCGGGTTAAATTTCTTATGTAAACTTGTAAGTAAATATGGTAAATTTATTTCAGCACTTATGCTATATAAGAACGTTTTAATAAAAGCAATATTTGTTTTAATTTGTGTCATGATACTTTATAATATATAAAGTATAAGTATAAAGTATGATTAATGATCTATATTTGCTTACAAATGCTTTTGTATGCATCTCTTACCTTACAAAAGTAACTTTAGATTCTATAAAAGAACGCACGAAAAATGTTTTCATAACGTTCATTTATCAAAATTATTGATATATAATATATGTACACTATCTCTATTCACAAAGCGTATGTAGGATGTTTCTTTTGATGTTTGAAAGAACATAAGTTTTATAATCTACAATACTCGTATATGAATTTCCCACAAAGCAAATAGCAGCGTATCAAAACAGAATTTTCTTTTCATTAGAAACGAATTGAAATGTATATACATATATATACACACATCACGCTTAAATCCGCACTCGTTAGTCGAAATGTTACCGGCATCATTAATCTTTCCTATTTGAAAAGTATATATCATTATAGTTTCAAGTGTATCTATTCTATATTTCATCTCTATTTGAACCTTATACAACACCAAATTAAACACTAAAAACAGAATTAGATTAAAAAAAAATAACTATAGTACATTTCTTAAAACCACCTCTGTCACACCAAAAAAAAAAAAAAAAAATGTCTCGTATAAATTCTTCGATAGCCACATTAAAAGTGCACGCGGACAATAAAGATAAGCAAATCGTTGTATGAATTTAACAATTTATTTTTATTACAGCGTAAAAGTAACGCCGCGCGCGTCTCACTTCACCTCGCGACTTATGTGAAAGCGAAAACGAAATTGCTCCGAGACTCCTTACGGACTTTATTTAAAGAAATCGAAAGGTACATATACATGTATATATATATATATACACCAAGAGCGCGCGTGAGCTCGACTTCAAGGAAGCGCAGGATAATCGGAAGGAAGAAATCGGGGGCTCACCGTATATGCATGCCGCATATAACGAGCGTCCGCGTATATATACTATATATATATATATATGAGTCGGCGGATTTGGCCAGGTAATTTTGTACGAATAAGAGTGAAGAATTAAGGCTCGCAGCTTTCGAATACGAGTTTGCGTGCGTGGTTCTGTTTATTTATCTTCGATGTATAAATGTGCGTCGTTGTGCGGAGGAGGCGAGAATGAGAAGGAGAAAAAGACAGAGATAAAGTGCACCGGCACGTTGCTCTATATTAAGGCCATTGATACTTTCGAGAGAGGCTGACGCAGCGTGCGAAATTTAATGGCAGACGCGACGATGGGGGTTTTTATGAATGGGCGCGAGAGAGAAAACTATAAAAGCGAATCCTTTTCATTCAATGAGATAACTTGATATCATCTTATTGGGCTATTAAAAAATTGTATAGTCTTTATTATAGGCGTCATCTTTGATTATACTTGTAGATCATATTGTATATATATGTGTGAAGAGGAACGTAAAATATATATATTTGATTTATCGAGATCGAATTATGTAAATCTATTCGAATAAAAAACAATTATAAAAAGTTTTCTATTCAAACACAGATTTTTTGTGATTTTATCGAAGAAATGTAATATATATTAATAACGCAAATAAACCGAGTCTAGTCTATCCTTTTTTTCTTTCCCTGACGTTAAGAAACTGCAGAACAAATCAATTTTGTCACTCTGTAGATGAAATTGCATGATTAATAATGATGAGCTCAGAGTGGTTCTGAAGAATTATAGCTTTTTTGGCCATTGTCCAAAAGAGAGATTTTCAACTTAATGATTGTTTTACCGTTACACCCTGATGCTTTTTTTCATATATAGATATTTACAGAACGTAACAATGAGCAAACACTTGCGTCGACTGCGCGCGAAATTCTTATATATATTACATACGAATTGACACAAAAACGCTACGGTACATTAGCATATAAAAAGTACAAAAAACAGCGAAAAAAAAACAAGAACACAGAAAATCTGAAATTACAACGATCCATAGCGGAATGATATAGGAAAGAGGCGTCTCGTTGTGCGGTATTTTAATACGTTTTCTTTCCGGCGAACATGAGAGAACGAGCGAGAGCGCACGTAAGAGAGAAGACGAGATATCGTGGGAAGAGGAGAGGGCGCGCGACGGTGAAAGTTCAGCGCGCGAGCTAAACTTTACCATGGATCGGTAGATAGGTGTATATATAGCTCGATACGATCTGTACGCGCGGGCGCGCTGTACTTACAGGTCGCATGAGCATATATACATATATATATATATATATATACTGTGTGGATGAAGATATACCGCGAACGAGGCAAGCTATAAGCTAGCTTCCGGCTCTGCGTTTGGTGAAAAACTCGTGAGAAGGGTATATATACTTTCTGACCATTTTGCAACTCTTGTGATTTTACAATAGAATATGTGTATATATATATATATATATATATATAGTGTTTTTGGGGTTTCCCTATGTTCGAATTATCTTCTGGTTTACGTTCAATGCTAATATATGATATTGTACAAATACACAATGTACAATGGTTTGAGCAATTATTATTTTTGAAGATATAGTAGTGTCTCTGGTTTTTGTTTTCGTTTTTTCTTAATATGGCATTTTTCGTGTAAAATAATAACCTGTTATTTTGTATTTTTTATATTAATATTCTACTGTAAGATAAACGAAATATATCTTTGTTTTAGAACTCGGAGAGATGAAGGAGAAGAGAATTTTAAATTTCCGCGGTGATGAAGGTCTTATGTAACTCTGTTGATAATTGGATGAAGCTCTGCTTTACCGGTAACAAATAAAGCAGTAACAGAATGAAACAGCGAGATTTAGCAGAACTGCTGCGACGGAGGATTCCCGCAGCTCACAACTGTTGTCAATCTGTATATATTGTGCTTGTGTTGACTAAATATGAACCCACGTATATAATAGATTGGCTCTCTGTATCATCATGAAATAAATAACAAAGCTTATCAACGAAGTTCACTTCTCGTGTTCGTTTCCATCGTACATACATTTAACTAAAAGTGCAAGAAAAATATTTGCTCTCTGAAATAAACAATAAACGGCCGAAGTTTTAATATACAAGGTGAATAATACTGTCATTTGTAGTTTTAAGTTTTTTTTTTTATTTTTAGATCTGAAGTGGAACTCTTGAAATTTATTTTTTAGAAAATGCTGTCAATGGAAAGAATTCCTGACCAAGTAGGATACCTAGTGCTGACGGATGATGGAGCAGTACTCACAGTATGTAGAATGATTCATTTGTAACTCCTACTTCCTACAAAATGATGTTAGCTTTATTTATTTCATATGTGTAACTATGATATTTCAGTCTGGAGGCGAACTAGAAAATGATGAAAGAATTGCAAATATTGTAATGAACTTAATTTCTCTGACAGATAAGATAGATCCAAAAGCTTTTTCATCCAATGAAGGCTTTGAGAAGATTTCAATAACGTATGATGATCATTGCTATATTGTTTGCTTATCAAACAAAAAAATTCACGTAATTAAAAAGAAATTAATACCATCTTCAACTCCAACAGTAAATCAACAACTGATTGATTTTTAATCTTTTGTAAAAAATACAAATTAAAAAATTATTGTGATATATTGTTCAGATTTATATACTTCATATGATTAAAGAAAATACTATTTATATTTAAATAATGCATAATTTTTATTTGTATATTTATAGAAATTACATCGTCATAAATACATAAACATAATACATAGTTATATATTTACATATAAAAATAATTAAATAACAGATTCAAGTTTTATAACAAATAAAAGTAATATTTTATTGCATCACTTATTTACATATGTACAAAGTATAGTGTTATAAAATTTCTGTTAATCACTTTCTGAACTTGTATTATTGTAATTAACTAATGAAGAAAGTCCATTACTTTTTATATTACTGCTTCCACTACTACTGCTTGGACTCGCAACATTTGTAGAAGGCAATGAAATTTTTATATTTTTGTTCTTAAGACTGTTAGATATAGATTTATTTTTTGACTTTGCTCTGGATTGAGCAATAGTGACTAATTTCTTTAAAGGTAATGATTTCTTTGTAGTATCTGGAAAGATTAAAATAAGTTCGAGTTAAGTTATTACTTATTTCTATTAAAATATAATGTAATAATATTTTTATTTCATATTACCTTTGTGTTGATTTTGGGATAATAATTTTGCCAATTTGATGTCATCTTCGTGTTCACTTACTAAATCAATATTTATTCCAACTTTTTTTAAAAAGGATTGATCCATAGCTATTTTATTTTGGGCTTCTTTTTTATTGGCCTAAAATTGAATAATTTACTATTAATATTAATTTATAAGTTACATATACTCATCCATATATAGAACTCTATTTTACTCTAAATTTTGCTCGAAGTGCACAGTTTGAGGTATAATCATCTTTCCATAATGTTTCATTTAAAGCCATTGTATTTTCCAATGCATTCGTTCTCGTTTTTGACACTTTTTTATCTTCTATGTCATGTTCCAATTTATACATAGCATCATCAAACAATCTCCGTGAAACTTCTTTGGTTTCCGGAACTACTTGCTCATTTTGTGTAGGATCCCATCGGTTTTCTTGCCGCCTTGCCCCACTGACTATTACATAATCTAAATTCTGAAAAGGAATTTGATATCCATTTAATAGATTTTAACTAAAAACCAAAAATAATATCATATGGAAAACATTTTAATTTCAAAACCTACTGCTGGATCAGTCTTAATCTCAAAGTGATTATCGCATAAATGACATTTCATTCTGAATTGGTATAGAGGAGTACTGTAATACATTCCTATTTTCTTCTTCTCTGCATTATATCGAACTCCCATTCCGATATGATTTCCACATCCATCACACCATATATTATAAGGCATTTCAAATCTAATTATTAAAATACCCATGTGTAGTTTTCTAGCCCGCTCACGCAGGGCATGAGTTCCTTGGAATTTGTTTATTCCCCCAAATTTAGGATCATAATCTGGGGGATAATATAAGTTTTGTCCTTTGCGTTCACCCATTTTTCTGAAAAAAAAAATTAATTTTCAATACCGCAAATCAAAACTCACGAAACGATTGATAATTAAACAATCATAACAGTTTAGGTTATATATAAATATTGAATATTTAATACTAATAGTTTATCATTTACTTACGTATATTATTTAGATTACAAACAAATCAGAAAATCAAAAATTTTTAGTTGACTAATATTCAATGTTTACGTATTTTATTTACAAAGTAATATCTATAGTTAAACAAAACCAAAATAATCGCTACAATATCACCACAATCTGTCAATCATGAATACTGTACTGTTTGTCTACACATAAAAGACACGACATCTGAAATTCTGAACATATCACAAGCACAGTATACACATGCTCAGGTTAGACAGTGGCGCCGCTAGCGAGGTACTAGTATACTACTTTTTTTTTTTAAAATAAAAGAAATTTATAACTTTTAATAATTGAAAAAACAAAATAGTATAAATAGTTTACGGAAAACAATTGGAATAATATTGTTTATTTTGTTTTAATTATTTTTAAAGTGTTTTTCTTTAGGAAATAAGTATTATAAAAAAAAATAAAATAATTATTGGTCATTTTTACCTGTTCCAATGAGATATTTGCTAATAAATGAACCTTGAACGAAAAAGTTTGAATTATAAGTAAATTAAATGAAGTATATTTCAGTATTTATAATATAACATATGCAAAAATACCGTCTCATCACCAATTCACCATTCGCCGGTTATCAACGTAACGAATCTAAGTTAGGTAATGCATTCATGGCCAGAAAGACATCAAAAGCGCGCCGAGTACACGTGCCTCTTCTTTCTCGACTCCCGTCCCGGTTCGTTTGGAGCACGAGAGCTTTTATACACGCAAAAAATTCCGTAGCCGGTATTTAGTGAAGGTTCGGTATTTGTACAATACTTTGTTCATTTGGTGTAATTTCCAGTACTTAATTATCAAAAATGACGAGTAAGCCGGCCTACAAAGTTGGTAAGTTTCCAAAAATAAAAAAATTCGTGCATATTGCAACACGTGCTCTTTTAACGTAATAATGATATAATTTATGCGCTAGATAGATAAATATGGCAATTTAATGCTCTCGTTATCATATGCTTGCGTTTCAGTAAAAATTTTTTTTTTTGTCTATGGTACTTTTAACATTTGTTTTTTTAAATATTTTTTGTAAAATTTTTTTTATGTGATTTCTAAATTGCATTAAATTTAAATAATAAGCTTGATATTAAATTAATAATTTATTTCTTATAGCTGATATTTCCTTGGCTGAGTGGGGAAGAAAAGAAATCACTCTAGCTGAAAATGAAATGCCTGGATTAATGGCTATTCGTAAAAAGTATGGACCAGAAAAGGTCTTGAAGGGTGCTCGCATTGCAGGGTGCCTTCATATGACTGTACAAACTGCTGTACTTATTGAGACATTGATTGAACTGGGTGCAGAGGTAAGAATATCATTGAATTTTATATACTGAAATGGAAAATGCTAAAGTTTCAGAAAATTTTTTTTTGCTTCATAATTGTACTTTTAAATAGCATAAAAATAAAATTTATATTCAATATTAAAAGAAGTTGTTTGTACTTTTATTAAGTATCTAAAAGTATGAAAAAAAATATATTTAAGTAAGCATTTCAGTTTATAATCAGCAAAAACTATTTTCTAAAAAAACAGATTTATTATCTTTGACTAATGACCTTTACTTTATCACAATTCATTTCCGTGAAAACATGAAAGTCATGTCACACTCTAACAATTAAGAAATACAAATAGATATGCTGATTTAATCTAACTTTTAATCTCAATTCAAAGTAGCTTAGCTTTATTGATTCTTTATTGGTATTCTTACTTACTCATATAAAAGCAAAGAAAAAAAAAAGAAAAACAAATCTTATAAAACATTAATGTTAAAAAAAAACTATCAAATTATTATATCAATCCAAGGTTCAATGGTCTTCATGCAATATATTTAGTACTCAAGACCATGCTGCTGCAGCAATGGCTAAAGTTGGAGTACCAGTTTATGCTTGGAAAGGGGAAACAGATGAGGAATATTTATGGTGCATTGAGCAAACTTTAGTATTTGATGATGGAAAGCCATTTAATTTAATTCTTGATGATGGAGGTGATTTAACAAATCTTGTTCACACTAAATATCCCGAATATTTAAAAGATTGCAAGGGTATTTCTGAAGAAACAACAACTGGTGTTCATAATGCTTACAGAATGTTCAAAGACGGAAAGCTTAAAGTTCCTGTCATTAATGTTAATGATTCTGTTACAAAGGTTGGCACAATTTTAAAATTGATAATTATTACAAATATAAAAAAATATTTAGTTTAAATTTAAAAATTAATTAACAATAAAAATTCATAATAAAATAAAATTTTTTAGAGTAAATTTGATAATTTATATGGTTGCCGAGAATCATTGATTGATGGTATTAAAAGAGCAACAGATGTAATGATTGCTGGAAAAGTTTGTGTAGTTGCTGGTTATGGTGATGTAGGAAAAGGATCAGCTCAAAGTTTAAAAGCACTTGGAGGCCGTGTAATTATAACTGAAATTGATCCTATTAATGCACTTCAAGCAGCTATGGAGGGTTATGAGGTTTTTAAACTTTTAATGTCTCTTTAATTTTTTCCTAATTTAAAAAACAAGTTTAAATATCGTGTAACATTGTAAATATAGGTAACAACTATGGAGGAAGCTTCACAGAAGGGTCAGATATATGTTACAACAACAGGATGTAAAGATATTATTACAGGAGATCACTTTTTAAATATGCCAAATGATGCTATAGTATGTAATATTGGACACTTTGATTGTGAAATTCAAGTTTCCTGGTTAGATAAAAATGCAGTTGAAAAAATAAACATAAAACCACAAGTAGATCGTTATAAATTGAGTAATGGAAGGTAAAGTTTTAAATTGTAGCAATAATATTAATTCTTCATTTTAATTAGTAGTACAATAGCTCTAGTATTATAATAAAATTTTAGACATGTTATTCTTCTTGCTGAGGGCCGCTTAGTCAATCTTGGTTGTGCTATGGGCCATCCTAGTTTTGTTATGAGTAATTCCTTTACAAATCAAACATTAGCACAAATAGAATTATGGACAAAATCTAAATCTTATTCTGTTGGTGTTCATATGCTACCTAAGAAGGTAAATTTGACTTATTTATAAAAAAACATTTCAATTATAGAAAACAATTAACAAATATTTATCTTGCAATTAGTTGGATGAAGAAGTAGCTGCATTACATCTTGATCATTTGGGTGTGAAATTAACAAAGCTTACTTCAGCCCAGTCCAAATACTTAGATATTCCTGTAGAAGGACCTTACAAACCAGATCATTACAGATATTGATTAAAAAATGATTTTGTCATGCCATGCAAACTTAAATTTTTTTACTTAACAAGTTTTATGTATAAATTTGTAAATGGAATAATATTTTTATGGTATATAAATTATTGAATTTTTTCAGTGTTTCTAAAGAAACTTCAGAACTACCAATTTTATATACAATGTATAATAAATCAATTTACTAAACAATACATTATGATTTAATAAACGTATTTTTCAAACTATTAAAACTTTTATATTTAAAAAAAATAACCTAATTGTTAAATCTAATTTTTTAACAAATTAATAAATACAGTTAATATATATTGATAAAAACAGTTCAGAAGTTATATTTATTTCTACTTTAATGTAGAATATTTACATTGCCATAGGTTACTTCTATTATTTTACATAGTTTTTCTTAAAAACAAAAAATGTACATTTCATTTACATCTTCAAAAGTGTCATATTCTCTTGAAGGCAACAACATCCACAGCCAGTTGGACAAACATTCTCTTTTGTAAACCATGCTGCTAAGTGATACGTATGACCACCATGTCCACATACTATACAAAAATTACTAGGACCTGAAACAAAAATTATGTATTACTATTTTGTCAAATAATTCCATTTTGCTTACTATTTGCACATTAATGATTACCTCTCACAGAAATATGGCATACAGCGCATTGAAAAGTCAGTCGTTTACAGGAAGAACACTGTGGCCCTTTACTTGATTTATTACATGTTAAACATTCACTTTGGAATTCAATACTTTTATGTGTGTCAAACGATGTTGTACTAACATGTTTTAATACTTGAGCTCTTGCATCAAGCAGCCTCCACCTATGTAAAACTTCAGCATAAGCTTTTTTATATGCATCATAAAGAGTTGTATTTTTTTCATCTAGTAGTCTGAAAGTGAAACATTTTTTAATGTGCATAAACAGTTTATGATGCAGATTGAATTTGTAGAATTTATAAGAAATTTTTAATACCTTATATTACGCCCATACTCATTTAATGTATCTTGTATTTGAAGACCATCTAAAGATTCAGACCATGAATTTGATCTGTTTTGTTTTAAGTTGGGAAAATTCCATCCTTCTAAGCTGGTATCTGCTGGATGAATTGTATGATAAGGAGAACCACCTGGCTGAAAATGAATATTTTTTTTAATTACATGAAAGAAATATATAGAATAGTAATTATACAATTTTGTATTCTAGATTTGTAGATTTATGCACAGTATTAAAATTTAAATTTAAATTTACCAACATAGACATAGCATACAAATTATAATGATCATGTTAATCCAAGCTCAAAGTAGTGAACTGATTTGAGTTAATAATAAATGAATCAAAGGTTAAGCATGTTATGCAAAGGAAGTACACTGATAACAAACCCCAAGAACCAATTAGTTTAAATAGCTTGTAAATATAGTATTAATTTTCATTAATGTATACAATAATATATACTAAAAGACAAAAAATTAATTAAAAACTTTCATTTTATTATTATAAATATACATAAATGAAAAATAAACCTTGCCTTACCTTTAACCACCACTTGCCAGTGAAAAGCTTCTATAACAAACATTAAACAATGGGGTCAGTTTTTAAAGAAATTAATCTTTATTAGTTCCTATCAATGATAAGTTTGAATAATTTTTTCATTAAAATATTTAAAAGTTTTTCTTTACTTTTATTTTGTTTAAGTTATTTACATTAAATATTTATATTATTTTGGATTAGCATACTACTTTTTTGTCACAGTGAGTAACTATATTGAATGAATATTCTATTGTGATGAAAATTTGTGAAATAAATGACAATGTTACATGCAAAAAAAAACTTGGTTCTTAAGGTATACTGCAATGACCAAAAATATCATGTATACCATTATTACCATAAGAAACAATTTTGAATGTTAAAAGCAATGTCGCATATCTGAACATGCAAAGTAAATTGTTAAAAAATTCAAAGCAAGTAAATATTAAGAAATCCTATTCTTTGAAGATACTTACGCTTACATTCACAGATTTACTGATAAAACGATTTTGTGACATATCAGAATTTTCAGATCTATAACTGAATGCACAGCTTAACATACCCGCCATTTGAATATCAGATTGATTTGCATAGTGCTGTATTCTAAAAACAGTTTTGATTTAACAAAAGAATTCTTATGTTTTATTATATATTTGTTACATACAAGGAATGAATTAAGTTTTGTCCAAATGGATGCAATGACCATGGAGCATCCATATCTGGAGACTGATAATTTCCTTGTGTATTTTGAGAATTTGTTAAAGGCTGCGATATAACTAAAGCTGCTAAACACCAAGCCTGCACAAGATCAGGCCTTTCTAGACTTGCTGCTACATTTGCATTGTAGTGACACATGCCGGGTATGTCAGTTGTATTAATTCTGTAAACATCATTGCAATATTTATAATACCCAACATGAATCAAGAAGCAAAATATAACAACAACAAAATTGAACTTACATGTATTTTTCTGCTAATTCTTTATTAACAAAAAACAGCGATGAAGCATCATAAATTGTTACTAGTGAATGATAATTTTTATAACATGGCTTTCCATGAGCTTTATTTGTACTATGTGAAGTTCTTCTTGACACCTAAATAAGTGTATATATAAATTTACAAAAATGACTTATAAATATTAATTTAATACATTTTATATTTTTAATTAATTTAATATTTAAACAGAATTCTAAATGATCTTTAAAATATTTAAGGTATTTATCTGAAATGAATAAATATTGAAAAATATTTACACGATCTTGGAAGTAAAAGGAACTAATAGAAATATTGTCTGTAGACTGCACATAGGTATTAGGATATATTTGCATAAAGTGTCCTCCATTGTTCATACTTAATCCAAGGGCTGACAATGCTCGAGGAGTTGCACCTTCTGGTTTGATAGAAGCTCTTCTTGCATAAGAAGATCGACCAAAACATACCAGTGTTCCTTTAATATTATAAAAAATTAGAATATTTTTCTTTCCAATTGAATAATTTTTATACAAGTATTATTTGTACTAACCTACACTACAAAATTTAGCACCTGATGTTCGTGGATAAGGAATGTATGAGTCTTGGTAATTTGAACAAATTTTGTTTGAATTTAAAAAATTCTCTGTATGCTGCATGTGATATCCTAAATGATCATTTTCTGCTTCATCTTTTACACATGTCTGTAATAAAAAAAATTGTATAAATATCTCAAGAATATTTTTTTAGATACTAACAAAAATTGAACTCCTTTAAATTTTGTAAAAGAAAATATAAATTGGTTTTAATAAGACTAATTTGCTGTTTGTATTTCTATAGGAACAGTAAAAAAACTCATATGAATTTTTTTATTTATATTTTTTATTATATTTATTACTCACTTGTTCTAAAGTTGTAATTAATTGCCTTAAACAAGGTTCTAAACAAGATCGATTTTTTCTAACTCTTTGTTGAGCTGTTTGTTTTAGTACTTTAAGTAATTTTGTCTTAATTGTATTATCTATAGTGGTACCAGGACAAAATTGAAATGAGGGTTGAGCACTATACGGATAATTTCCTGGAAAATTAACTTTCAATACTACATTGTAGTTTTTGTTAGCTGCGGTTACTGTACAACTCCGTTCTGTTGCATCCATTGCATTAACCTTTTTAAAATTAAAATTATACTTTTCAGATAGAACATTATTATAGATTTAAATGTAAAAATTAACATACTTCTATGTTTGGTATATTTATATTAATTAGAGAAAATTCTTGCTGCAGAGTTTTAGGTTGAGTAGGAGATGGTGTTTCCTTTTCAAGTTTAGATGGATCATTATCATGATTTAATGTTGCAGTATCCATATTTGTTGTAGGATAATTCAATTCACGTTCGTTGTTTGATTCATGAAGCTGAAGTTCTTGCACAGATTGTAATGTTCCTTAATGATAAATTTATATAAATATACAGAAGAGTTAAATTAAAAATAATGAAGTTAAAAATAGTATTACTCAAGTTATTATCTTCTGTATATTGAGTGTAAACACAATTACCATCATCCATGTCATGTCCACACAGCTAAAATTAAAACCATATTTTTTAAAATCTCTTTTTAATAAATAAATAAATTTATATATTCACCTTTTTCAATAGAGGAGGAATTTTAAATATCCTTAGACATTGATCCTTGGACCATGTTATAAGTTCAAAATCATTTTTGTCTAAAATAAATAAGTTTAATAAAGTTCAATTTTACAGAGAAACAAATATTCTTATACTAATGTCAGTGGTCTGCATAATATGCATTATAAGCATACATAATCTCACTTCTTAACAAAGCAAAAAATAAGCTAATTTTTTATTTCCTTGAACTTTGACACATACTAATCATACTGAAGATTCCAGTAAAATCATTATATATCCATTAGTAATTAATTTGACAAATTAATTTTTCAAAATATTAAGTTAAAATTGGATATAAATTATTCAATTTGTTAATAGCAAGTTTTTAATATATAACATTAAAAGCTGAAGTATACCTGTTTTTGGTTGCCGCCATTGAAATTCCAGAACAACATCTGTATGCCCAACAAATGTGTAAATTGGAGCAGATAAATTAGAAATATTCCAAAGTAAAAGACTGTTTTCTCCTCTTCTTAATTGTGGCACAACTATAGTAACTAGTCCCTCTCCAAAAGGCTAAGAAGATAATATTTCAACATTGAATTCATTATGTTTATAATTTTTTCGAAGTTAGAATACTCACAGTATATCGAGCTCTCCATACTGGAGAGTTTGTTGTAAGAATACTTTCAGCTCTGCGAGGATTATTAGTATCAAAAACTTTGACTGTACAGTCTTGACTAGATGTAGCTAATTGGTTTTGTTGAAATGGACACCAATCTAATCCATGAATCTACAATACATTTTTAAATTATAATTAAATATTTAATAGATGAGAAAAAAGTTGGTATTAAATTATATTATTTATTTAATATTTAAAATTTTAAACAATATTAATTTAGAAACTTTTTAAATTAATAAAAATCTAAAAATTTAAAAATATAATGAAATGTAATTATGAAATTACAAAAATTAATAGTTTACTTTTGTTAAATGTGCAGCAATATATTGTACAGGACTATTTCCTTTTCTCTGATCCCATACTTTAACATCACCATCATGTGCAGTTGCCAACATGTTTGGAGAAAGAACATTCCATCTTACTTGAGAAGCACCAGCTATAGAAATCAATAATAAAAATTAGGAATTTTAACCCCTGGAATTAAAATATATAATACTGCTGTAACATACCAACTGCTGACAAGGACAAACTTGGTTTACGTTGATCTCTTATATCCCAAATATGAATATAAGTATCAATACTGCAGGTTGCTAGAATATCAGGATCTTTAGGATGCCAATTTAGATCACTTACAACTCTGGTATGTGCTCTTAAACTGTGAGTAGGTTGTAAATCATGGCCATTATTTCCCATAAAACTTAATATTTCTACACGTGTATTGCTCTGTAAATAATTTAGTTATTTTACAGTATTTATTCTTAAAAAAAATAATAGTTTTTTCTAAAAAGAAAATTAAAATGAGTATATTTACAGATATTGCACACAAATGACAGTTTGCTAAATTTGGATTCCATTCAGCAGATCCAACTTCATATTTACTTTGCCTATGAAATTTTTTAAGAGGATCTGATTCTTCATCGAGATGTTTTATTGCTAAATATCTTCGTCTGAAAAAATAACATAAATTTCAAGTTGATGAAAATTCCTGTAGATTGAAAATTATTTTATTACCCTGCCAAAAGTACATGGTTACCGGTAACATCGACAGCCATAGTATTAGCCTACATCAAAAGATATAAGTTAATAAAAACATGAATTAATATACAATGACTTTCTCATCAATGTCACTGACTAGAAATATGTTAAGAAGTAAATACTTAATAGGTCAACAGGCTATTTGAAGATCATACCTGTAAATCTCGATGTTCGGTAACCACATAGTCTCTTCCCCAGCGTTTTGACATGTTGGCAATTTTTTATACACAGAGGGAAATATTTATCTCAATCATGCTCCATTTGTACGGAATCATAACAAACATAGCGAGTCCTCACTACTTGCACATTCGGAGGTTAGAATCCATTCATTTGATGAACACACATGACAACATTGGCTGGTTTAGGGGTTTCCTCGCATGATACTTATTATACACACAACACACTACACACGGCAACAGCTCACAATATGTACCGCATATATATATATATATATATATATATATATATATATATCGCGACAGCAGCGACGTTGTTTTTTCGCGGCTCTCCGTAGCAGGCAGCTCTGTTTTGCAAAACGAAAGCAGCCATCAAGCAGCCATGACTCGCGGTGTTGCTCGGCGAGTTTTGCAAGGGGGCGGCGGGAGGGAGGAGAAAAAAGGGGCAAAGGGGAAGAGGAGCGCGACGCGGGGAACGGGAGTTCGCGGCTCGCAGGCTGCCCCTGATGGCGGCGCTGGTTATATATATATATATATATATATATATATGAGAGAAAGAAAGAAACGGATGGCGGGGGGAGAGTGGGAGGGAGGAGGAGAGGGAAAAAACACTGTGCGCAGAGAAGGAGGGGCAGTTGGGTTGCGACGTGATCGTACGCGAGATCGAGAGAGACAGAGATAATTCCGCCTTGCGTTCGAACGACTACGCCTGGTCGACTTTGCGCTTGTATGCTATTTCTGTCACGTAGGACACACACATATCTATATACATACATACGCATCAGTGCGGTGCATATATACATACACATGTATACGCAGTTTCGCGCACATTCAATTGCATACAGGAGAGTCGAGTCGCCCGCCCGTTGATCGAGAGAGTAGTGAGAGAAGCGCAGTCAGACAGTAGTAATTAGCGCGCTAGCGACGGGCATCGAGCGTCGACGATTTTTTCGTAAGCAGAAGGAAAAGTTCGTCGGATTGATTGTGCGAAAGCTCCATCACTGATACAAGTTGCGAAGCCGTGGTTTTTTGAGTTATTTATCCACTTAATCGGTCTACGGAGCCGAAGCGGGCGCGAGTCGCGAGTGCTGTTTTCTCTTTTTGACGCTTCGAGGCCTCTTTGTTTGCTTGTGCAACGGGTAAAAGTTCGCTACAATGTCAGCGATCATGGATTGTTTTCTGCATTAGCAGGCAGTGGGTTTGAGTTTTTTTGGTTTTTCTCTCGGAAAAAGAGAGAGAAAAAGAGAGACAGAGAAAGGGAGTGAAAAGGAGCAGCAAGTGGGTTTCGCTTGGCTTAGGCTTTTTGCACCCTGTGATAAACACTGAATTGTGAGTGTGTGTGAAACCGCGGCCCTTTCTTCGCTGACGCTATCTCACTTGCCGTTATCGTCTCTGGTTGCGAACGGAGCAACAGAGACGAGCGAATTGGAATTTCCTTTGTTAACTTTGCCGCGAGTGTGTGTACGTAAGTGTACATAATCTTGGGCGTTGATTAACACTTGTGTTAAGAATCTTTGTGTATAGATCGAAAATTAGTCTACACAAACACCCGGTAGCTCACTTGTTTTGAGTGGCTAAATACAGATAATTAATTTCGATCTGCACTCTTATTTACACTTTTTCAAGTTCATTCTTGACACTTTATCCCACTTATATTGTGATGTACCCCAAGTGTAACATTAAGGGAGTTAACGTCGAGTCATCAATTAATTTTGTGCACTCAAAGAGAAAAGGCATCTTCATACACAAAAAAAAAATGTTTAAAGACCCCATAAGTTTACGAAATCGTATAAGTTTTCTTCTTCTTCGTCGCTATTGAATAGCTTGAAGGTTATCGCTCTAGGAATTCACCAAGAGCATTTGGAATTAATTGTCTTAAAGCCAAGGGTATGGCTTTGCACTAGACCCACAGCTACTATTGCAAGTATAAAGTCACCGTCCCAACATCTTCAAATTTTAGTATTCAAGTAAAACAATAATAAAAATGAAGCTACTGGAAAGTACGCGCTTTGAAGCAATAAACAATGCTTTATCCATCACAACTGGAGATAGCAAGATTATTGGAAGGTTAATAATATTTTTTGTTTTGTTTACTTATATTTATATTTTTGTTTATATTAACAACATCCCTAATAATAATTTTCACAGAATTGAGAGTTATTCCTGTAAAATGGCTGGAAATGATAAACAATTGTATAAACGTTTCAATGCTGAACAAGGAGTAACACCTCATGATTTTCAAGCTTTATCACCACCTCAAACTTCTCTCGGTACATCTCCAGCACAAAGTTACTTTAGGTAATCATAACTTTTCATGTTTATCACTATTTAATATATTTTCAATAGTAATATTAAATTTTTTGTTTTAGCCGTAGCATTTCTGGTGATGAAGATGGTCCATTGTGTGACACAATCAGCAGAAAGACTTTGTTTTATTTGATAGCAACATTGAATTCGGCTTTTTACCCTGATTATGACTTCTCTGATGCTAAGAGTCATGAATTTAGTAAAGAACCAAGCTTACAATGGGTCATGAATGCTGTAGATAGTAACTTAAGTGCAACTGCAGGAGATCATTACCGTACCCTAAGAGCTGCGCTTTGGGCTACAATTGAAGATGAAATATCTATGAATGAATGTGACATTTATAGGTAACATTTATAATATTGAATATAATTCAGATCATACTAAACAAACTTATGATGATTCTTGAATTTTAGTTACAATCCTGACTTGGCATCAGATCCTTTTGGAGAAGATGGATGTTTGTGGTCTTTCAATTACTTTTTTTATAATAAAAAACTTAAGAGGATTGTATTCTTTACATGCAGAGCAATAAAGTGAGTAATCTAAGTTTATTGACAACTATTAAATGCATAATCAATATGAAAATGTTTACTTTCAGTCCTCTTTATGCAATGGATTCTGGTATTGGTAGTGATTTCACTATGGATGAAGATGATGAAGATACCTATTAACTTACAATAGATTAAAAATGATACTTTGAGTTTCTAGATTTTCACTTTCTCATATTTGCAATCATAAATAATATTAACAGCTATTTCACAGTATATGAGAATTAATTTTTGTCTTAATTATTTTTCTTAGTACAATATATGTATATTGTAAAACAAGGCCTCCGTGGATAAAAGTTAACATTGATATAATAAAATATATTCATGTATATACCGTCAAACCAGGTGAATTAGCAACAAAATTAGATTTGTAGGTAAAACAGTATATTTCAGTATATTATAGTATTTTACAATGTTTTATATAAACATTGTAATTATCATTGCATAAAAAAGAGCAGTTCAAAAACAATAGATTTATAAAAGGTTAGAATAAAAAAATATTAATAAATAACTTAATTGAAGAATTAAATTTTAAAAAATTTTTTAGTGATTGAAAAGATTTTAATATTTATATTATATATATATAACATACGTTGACATATATTATTAAATGTCATGATATTACAATAACAAATTTTGTTATCTACTAGATATTCTTAAAAAATCTACAATATAACTGTGACAAGTTTTTTAATGATTAATTGTTACAAAATAATTATTCAGATTTATTATAGCTTTCTAAATTATATTTTTCAATTAATATAAAGACATTTGGTTAAACACAGTTATTATGTATAATAACACAAACAAAACATTTTTAGAATTTCTTATATTTTGAATATATTTTTTAAAATTTTAAAATGTTAAAACTAGTATTGCAACTTTCACTGAATGCATGTAAGATAAAAAACTTTTCAACAAAAAACAATTCTCAAAATATCAAGGAGCGCTCCGAATGCAATTATGTGTCGCAAATGTAGACACCTAAAAGACGACCGCGCTACTTATACTTTGAAATAATAATATTCATCAAAATTATTTTGTATCTAATTTACTTTGTTTTACGGTATACTGAGTTGTAAAATTACTTTGAAAAAGCTAATCAAGTTATCATATTACTATGTAATAGAATGTATTAATATCTCATTACTTAATTTTAAACAGAAATTAAGTGAATTGCAATCAATATTTTATTTATATATTGGTTACACAAATACTTAATATAATACAGTAATATATCTATAACAAATAGATAAAAATCAAGATTTGGTATATGATCTCAAAATTAACTTTGAAATATTATTTTCATAGTAATATCTAAATGTAATAAAGGGTTTAGTGTTTGTTTAATAAGTATAAGCACTTATATGTAGTACAGAATTATTTGCAAAGCATCCAAAAGATAAGGCTTTCTTCATAATTACATACATATTTTGTATCATTATTGATTCTATAGTTTAAGATGCAAATAAGTTTATGAAATTTAAAACGAATAGGGTAGTTGGTACATCTTCGAAATATTGAATAATAGTTTTAATTTGTATTTGAAAGTGAAAAAACTTAATTAATATTTTATTTTGGAAATATGTCTAGTAATTTGAATGTAAATGTTCTTTTAGTAACATAGTAACCCAGTGATTATAATACACATTGTATTATATTAAAAAAATTGATATCTTACAATTTTTTGTAAGAAAGTATCACAAATAAATTTGAAAAAAATATGAAATTTCCTTATATTCCTAACAATAAAAGTTATGAATGTAAAAAATAGAAATTTCAAAAATATGGCATTTCGCTATAATGCCAGGGTATAGCATTAATGAAAATAAACCATCTGTAATATTAGTTAAGAAATAAAATTATATTTATGATTAAAATATTATTCTTAATTAAGTATGAAAATATTACTAAATTATGGGAAGACAAATTAAAATCTTAACAATAAAATTGTAACAAATTGATTATTTATTTAAAAATATCTTACAATATTACAATGGAAAAAATGATTCTTCAAAAGAAAATATTTAACTAGTGCACATGATTCTGGTTATAAAAAATACTACAGTACATTTGTCACATGAATTATAAATTATAAATAAATTGTTTTTCCTTAAAAATATAATTCTTATCACTATTCACAAACATTCCACTTTCAATATCATCAGCACATCAGTTTTTAAAATCATTCATTTAAAATAGTAACTTTATGTTTTGTACAATACTAATATGCAATATTATTTTAATCAAAATCAAAATAATAAATTCATTTTTAATCACTCGTATAAAATCGTAATCTATATTATAACAATATACATTGCAAATAACTAGCAATAATAATAAACATAGGAATAAAATTTATACTTTAATAAGAAAGTTAAAAATGTACAAGTGTTATCAAAAAATTTTTTTGAGGCATGATTTAATATAAATTTGTACGAAAATATCGACTTATGCGATTTAAAAATTTGTATCTTATCTCGTGAATTTTGTAAAATCATTTATACATCATAACATCAGGTGACTGATACATGCACATATATGCGTCACACAATAGTCTTTTGGCATGTTCAGGAAGTAATCGATCATCAGTTAACGTGGCTAAATAACTAGCTCCATCTTCACTTAACCAATATGGGAAATCTGGACATGGAACCATTTCAGGTATATTGTATCCATTTTGTTCTCCTATAAAAATAATGTAAAATATTTTTGTTATTAAGTTTTGCAATATTTTAAAAATTTTATCAAAGACTTACCCTTTCTATCTGCCATAGAGTCAAAAAAACACCACGGAGCTTCAGAACCAGGAGCACATTTTACAAATGATACATAGTGTGATGTTTCAATGCAAACAACAGCTAATAATTCCAAATATAATCTAGGAACAGCGCAATGTTCCTTTAAAATTTCATACTCCATAGGTACTGTCAGAATCTTAGGTTCGTGATTGGTTCTTTTCTCATGACAATGTGCCTAAAGAAATTGATGTGATTTTAAGACATAATTATGTGTTTTTTTAAAAATGTAAAAATAAAAATCATCATACCTTATCAAGACACTCCTTACAAAAACCTATACTTTCCAAACCTTCCCCACATTGTCCATAACATTCTTTACATTCAAATTTTGCTAATTTACCACACACTGTGCATTGTCTTGGAGCTGCAATAAAATTATATGTAACAACAAATAAGAATACTTTTATATGTAATACTTTGTACTTACAATCTTCTATAATATCTGTAACATCCAGTAATAATGTAGGTTGTATTTTTGGGTACATTTTATATGATTTCCCAAAACGAGGCATTTGTAAAATTAAACATGAAGGGACTTCTTTTAACCTAATATTACTAGTTAAGAAACTTTGCTCAAGTAATTGTTGTACCGCAGGTAAAGCAAGTCTATCATCTTTTTCAACAAAAAGTTGGTAATGGTAAGCATCTTGACCAGAACTTAGTTTTAAAAATGGTTCTGCATTTAATGTTTGAGCAACTAAAGATGTCAAAAATTCTTCTGGATCTGTTAAATATATATTAGATATAGATATAATAATTTTTATAAATCCTTTTACAAAATGTAATAAGTAATAATTCTCATTAAAATAACCTTTTTCTTCACTTGTTAAACCAGAAATAGAAGATAATTTTTCTAGTAAAGTCCTCAATTTCATAACACGATCAGCTCCAACAAACAAATCTCTTCTAAGAGGATTGACTATTTCTTCACGTAATACTCTTTGAACTTCTTCATATTGTGGACAGTCTTTTTCATTTGGTGGCCTAAATATAAAAGTTTTAGATTTTAATACTAAAATTAATAAGATAATATAATGATCTTCTCACCTAAATAAAAGGCTGTCGAATACACTAGTAAAGGCAAACATGCTAAATAAAGTAGCATCTAAATAACAAGAATTATGATGTCCTTGTATACCACGGTATTTTCCACAAATTTTGTCTAAATCACCTTTCACAGATATAGGTGGTACTGCTCCATGTATAGTTATACTTCGAATTGCTCCAAAATCTTGTATTGAAGGTTTATAGTAGCCACTACTTGCCTTTAGTCAAGTAATATATATTAATAAATATAAGATTTTGAACAAAGGTATAATTATAGTACTTACAGCCATATCATATTGATGACAGTCTTTTAATTCTGTAAACCAAGCTTTTCTTGGACTACATTCAAAATACCTAACATCTTGATAAGTTCCATCTGTTGCTAATGGATGAATATCATCCTTAAAAGAAAAAACCTCTTTCAGTAGTTCTCCTTCAAAGTAAAAGTTATAAACTATTAATGTATTATAAAATTACCAATTCAATAGCTGCCATCACCTTATCTGTTTTAAAACCACCCGGTAAACCAATCCAACGTATAACACCATAATGTGTATCATTATCTACGAGAACTTTTACAAATGAACCAATGCTAAGATCACCTGTATTTATTGGTTGTTGAACTGTTTGGGGTACTTCATCATCTTCATTATCTAAATGAAATAATAAATTAAATATGAATTCCACTTTAAAGCAGAAGCACACAAACTCTTAAATGACTATTTGCTTATAAAATATTTTTTCTTACTATAATTTAATAAATTAGAATTATTTATTTCATTTTGAAAATTACTTTTTACATTTAAATCTACATCACTACTCCACTTATGTTCTAACACAAAAACTGGAATATCTTGCAAAGATGCAGCCATTTTACAGATAATTTCAAGAATAGGCCAATCTCTTGGGCATCACTAGTAGCTCTGAAAGCACCCAAGTGACTGTCTAATTTTAAACCCCCAAGTTATTATTATCCCTTCCAAGGCATGCGCATGTCGATCTAATAAGTTTCTATTATTTTCTAGAGAAATACAAAACTAATAAATCATAGTAAATAAAAATTACCAGAATTTAGAGGATCAAAACTTCTTAAATTTCTGTATATTTTTTTATTATCATTTTGTTGTTCTTGAGAGACATTTGATCCTGAAAAACTTGTATTATTAGAAATACTGTAATTCTTAATTCTACTTGATTGATTATTATTGTCTGTATCCACAAGCAAGGAATATGTATCTTTCTGTAAAATATCTGTATTTTGTTTACCATCATTAGTTTCTTTATTTTTAGTAACAAAAAAGTTATCAGTATTTTTAGGTTGTAATATATCATTAGACAAAAAATCTGTTAAAAAAAAAATAAAAATATATAATAATTATGATTTATTATTTAATTAATATATGTTGACACAACAATAACATTACTCAATAAAAATACATACTTTTTTCAAAATTCTGAATTGCTTCCAGAGCTTCAGTTTTTCGAGGATTTATATTACTCAGAGTTGCAAACGTTCCAGGAGATTTAAGACTTTTAAAATATTTTTTTGTTAAAGAAGAATCTTTACAAACATCTGGATTTTCCTGAGAAAAGTTTAGAAAGTATAAATATTGAAAATATTTATTGAATTGTATTTATTGAAATTATATTGAAAATACTTATAGAAAAAAAAGACAAATTTCTTACCAATAAATCAAGGCCAAAATAATATCCATCTCCAAGCTCTGGTACAGAACCAATAAATTTTACACATGCTAAATGTGTCGTTAAATCATTAGAATCTGGACAATACCAAACTTTACTATTTGGTTTGATGTCTTCAACATTTTTACACAATTGCTTATTCTTCACTAATCGTACTCTTTCTTCTAAACTTGAGACAGAACATAAAAGATGCCAAATCAATCGTGATACTGATAAAAGGTCAATTGGATGACACTTCCATTCTGTTTTGAACCATATTTCATCTTTACTATGCAACTTTACTCTTAACGCATCTTTAGTTTCACTTCCAATTTCTTCTAGAAGCATGCCGGGAGTCACTTGACCAATATTTGCATTACATTTACCATTCAAACGAATCAAAATTGTTTCCTTTATAACTATATAATATTTTGTTGTTGGATTATCTTGAATATCCGACTGACTTAGGTTACACCAGTTTTCTTCCATTTTAGTAAAAAAATAATATCATAATGAGAATAGACAAGTTATTAAACTTTAGTAGAAATAACTTGCTAAGTGAGCTCATTTAGAAGACTTCTGTAAACAATATATGTTGTATTGGATTTGTTTTAATTTTCTACTGTAGACCTTTTGTTGAATATTTAATGATACATCATAGTGAATAATAGTAATATTTTTCTTACCACCTGTTCATAATGATTAACTTTTTTTTCGACTTCCGTAAAATTTCTATTTTCATAAACATATTTACTTATTAATGATCTTCATGTATATAAATAAAATTCACAAATCATAGCGAATTCCTAGCAATAAGCAAATATAAAAATGAAGACTGGAATGCTGCATTTTTGCAAATTAGCATTGAAGACTACCAAATAATTGATTGAACCACAGCGAGTCCTACGATTGGGTGATAATAATATATTATGATAAACGCGAAACGACTTGAAAGAACGTATGCAGTATCTAATCCCTTGCAATCAGCTGATAGGTATATGGCATTGATTTTAAATTGACGCCAGAGAGCGCTTGCAACTCTTCGCTCCGAAAATTTGCCAAAGCCCAAAGCCGAGGTGACGGTTCGAACTTTTAGACGCTCGCGCGCGTCTTTGCCGGCATTGTCATATCACGAGGTTAAGTGCACACATGTGATTTTTTATGTAATAAATAATAAACAAGGAAGGAGTATAATTTTTTAATTTATGAGAAAGACTAATTTTAGTTTTCTTGAGATAAAATGGGCGACTCCGATTTGAATGAATTGCTCAGAAGAGCGGAACAAATGGCTGCTGATGTTGAAGGCAATGGAGAACTTCCACAGGTGGAAAGAAATCTCAGACAAATACTTGATGGTTCTAATGAAATATGGTCGCAAATGACTCAAACAGGCACACAAGATAATCAAGTTCAAGCGTAAGATGAGTTTAATACCACATTTATTGATTCTTTGGTTCAGTCTATAATGAATTTTATCTTGTTTTAGTCACCTTCTTTTGGGTTCGAGAGGTATTGATTTGATGCAGATTGCTCAAAAGTTGAATTCTCTTAGTACTAGACGGACATTTGAACCTTTAGATCCAATAGCAGATACGGATATTGTTAGTTATCTCAGAAATGAAAAGGAAAATGCTATACTTTCCATTATAGAACAAGTTCACAGAGATGTATGTATTATTTACTCTTAAGCATAATTCATTGTAAATTTTTTAATCTTAACTTTATTATTGAGCTAATACATAAAATAAAAAAATAATAATATGAAAATTAAAAATATTTTAGACTTTTGAATTAAATCGAGTTCAACAATTAGAGCACACTCTTGGAGAATGGAAGCAAATGAGGTTCGAAATAATGAATGCTATGACTGCTCCATCAGGAGAATTAGTAGATCTTAGAGGAACACCACAACGTACTAAAATTGCTGGTTCCATGATTAGTAGCTTATCAAATATTGAAACAGCTTATGCTAAAGAATTACAAACTTATAATGAGCATGTACTAAAAGGAGTTACACGACCAAGTATGTTTACAGTTTTTCGCAAAGCAGCAGAAGTTTTTAATGATAAAAAAGTTTTGGAATTATGGCAAATGGTAAAATGTATGGTTGATATACCTCCTACACCAGCTGGAGATCAAATTAAATCAAGAAATTCTATCATTGTTGAATTAAAAATAGTGTTCCAAGCAAGAAAATATCTTGAAAATCGATATAAAGAATTTATGAATTCAATAGTAAGTGAAAATTTGGCACAAGCTAAAAGAGGTGGCATACCAGGTACACTTCCATTGGTAAAGAGCTTTGTTGGAATCAAGATACAAAATATAAGAGATTTAGAAGAAGTCACAGTAGATGAGAGACCTTTATGGCCACTAATTTATTATTGTATGAGAGCTGGAGACTTAAAAGCTGCCTTACAGTGTTTAAATCAATGTGGTGCTGGATTCCAAGAATTTAGATCTGCACTTGAAGAAGCAATAGATGATCCACAACACTGCCCCAGTTCTCGATCTGAATCGACTCTAAAACTTCATTACAGAAAACATGTTAGATCTGCAACAGATCCCTATAAAAAAGCAGCTTATTGCGCACTTGTTCCATGTGAACCAGATGATCTTCACACAGAAGTTATGTCTGCTGCTGATGATTATTTATGGCTAAAATTATGTCAAGTGAGGGAACAACCAGATCCAGAAAATAAATTGACCTTAGATCATCTACAAAAAACTATTTTAGAAATTTATGGTAAAAGATTATTTTATTATTTTAAGAAAAAGTCAAATGGTTTCAATAACAGGTCATTTAATTTTTATATTAATTCTTATCTCAGGTGAATCTTACTATCAAGCTCATGAACAACCATTTTTGTACTTTCAAATGCTTTTCTTAACTGGACAGTTTGAAGTTGCAATTGAATTCTTAGCTAGAGGAGCAGGAGCTCGCCACTTAGCCCATGCTGTTCATTTAGCTGCTGCCATGCATGAACACAGTTTATTAGCTGTTAGTCAAAGTGTTTTAGCACCATTAATAAGTGTTGATCCTGCTGATAAACCTCCAGCAAAGAGACTTAATTTTGCTAGACTGATATTACTTTATGTCAAAAGATTTGAAGCATCAGATCCTAAAGAAACATTACATTATTTATTCTTATTAAGGTAATAAAATTATAAAATAATTATTGAAGAGAATTATTGAATAATTATAATTTACTGTGACTAGTAATATATATATATATAATTTTTTCAGATGCATGAAGGATCCATATGATAGAAATATGTTTGCTGCATCAGTTGCAGAAATGGTTGTGGAATCTTCAGCAGCTAATCGCACATTACTTGTTGGAAGAATTGATAAAGACAGACGATTACCTGGAATATTAGATCAGTTCCAAATAAACACTGAAGATGTTATTAATATATGTGCAGAAACTCTTTATAGGAAAGGTTTATTAGAAGATGCAGTTCTGATGTACGATTTAGCTGGAAATCGTGAAAAAGTATTAAATCTAATGTGTGTTCTTTTGGCTCAAGTTGTGAGTCAAAAGAGTACCACAGGATCTCTCAGGGCTCGTTTACAAACTACAGCAACTGAAATTAGTCTTAGGTAAAATATTACGATTTGAATTTAAAATTACTTAATTGATAACTAAATATTAATTTATCTTTTTTATTTGATAGATACCAAGGATTACCGATTCAGGCAGCTGCAGAATCTGTTGCAGCTTTTTATACATTAAGAGATCTCATGGTATTTTTTGATCAATTTCATAATGATCAGCATCAAAACGCTCTTAGGGTGAATAATATTCAAGTATTTTCAATAATCAATCTCATTTATTTTTATTAATTTACATCATTTTTTAGACCATTGCTGATTCAAAATTATTACCGCTAAACGTCAAGGAGGTTGACGAACGAGTCACAGCTTTACGTCGCGTATCCCCAGAAGTCGCTGGTACTTTAGCAGACGTTCTCTTAGCAACTATGACTATTCTTTACCGACAGTATCAAAAATTAAGGTCTACAGAACCCGGAGATGAAATTGCAAGGGAACAACAATTAAAAGATCTTAGAGAACAAGCTCGTGCCTTGACCAGTTTTGCCGGAACTCTTCCGTATCGCATGCCAAATGAGACAAATAGCAGACTAGTGCAAATGGAAATCCTGATGCATTAAAAATATGATTAAAACTCATATTTAATTAAAAAAAACTTTAATTAATTTGTTTTATATTTTATTATTGTAATATTTTTGTAAATTACTAAAATAAATACTGTTAAAATTGTATGTCACTTTTAAATATTTATGCAAAAGAGCTATTCAGTATACAACTTTTATATTATTTTTTTTTTTATTAAATTGGATTAAAATTACTATTCTATTGAATTTATATTACAATTATTCATATTTAATGATTTAACTACTATACCACCACTTAAGTCTTGAACTTTTCCTTCTTGTACCTGTATTCAAAGTATGAATAACATTTAATATTTTTATAATTAATTTTCATCATTATGAAACAATTTTTAAACTACTTACAGCTCTATAATCTAAAAGTAGCTCTTTAAATGATAAAAAATCTGTGAAAGTAAGAAGAACCTCAAAAACTTCTCCATCCAATTCAGAACGCCTTTTGCTATAAAAATAAAACAATGATTAAATCAAATGAGCTATTATCTAGACAAATGATTATTGATGTTTAAGTATCTGTATTTATTTACTTTAATTCATTAACAAAATCTTCCATAGAAAAATTTGGCATAATTTGTTTTAAGCTCTTATCTATATAGTTTTCAATTGCTTTGTTCTGAAAGAATAATAAGTAATAATTAAAGGAAAATCATAAAATAACATTTTGATGTTTCTTACATAGTCATTGAATATATCCATGTAAATTAATTTATTTTCTTCTACTGGTTCAAAGACATGCCAATAATTATCTAGAAAATATTGCTGTATTGATTGAAATTCATCCTCTGAAAATGAAATATATTTTAAGTTAATTACAAAACATAGAGGAATGTACTTTTTTTATATTTTACCCATAAGAAGGTCCTCAATATGTCCAATAATGTTATCAAATGTAATAGTTTTAGTATTTTCTTTTTCTGATGAGTTACTTTTTTCTGTTATAGAAAATGACGAATCTGGTAAAAATCAGTAAAGTATGTTAAATAATTGTAGGACTAGGATATTTTATATATATATTTTATGTGATATTCTTCACGATAATTCAAATAAAAAATTTAATAATATTTGTTTTATATCTAATTGTAAGTAGAATGTGTTGAAAGAATGTTACAAAGATTGGATTTTCTTTAGTTAAAATAGTAAGAACATGTTTTTTTTATACTTATGGATATAGTGATACATAAATAAATATTTATAAGTGTTTTTATTAATAAACTTACGAATAATTTCTTGAGACATTTTATGAAATAATTTTTATGAAATTTTTAAAAATTGTACAACATAATTGATAAACGGTATTGATAATCAAAACGATATATTGTTTCAGAAGAGAGGGTTAACATTTTACAATCAACAATCTGTGTTAAGAGGGTATATGTTCAATTTGTATCCCCTAACTATCGTTTCCTTGGGTACGGTACGGATTATTCATTCGATACTATTTTTGTAAATACGACTCGATAGTACGTTGCCAACTCGCTATAAAAGTGTTTGAAAAAAAGCGCCAATAATGAAAACTGTAGTTCACAATTTTGTTACAGATTTGGAAAAACAATCAATTACTTAAGTTTATGTTTGAAATAACTTAAATTACTTTAAATTATATAAATAACTTATAACATTTGAAAATAATTAGGTATAAATGAAAATAAGACAATGAATATGTAATCACTTTGTACTACAGTTGGTACTCTTACAATACAACAAAATGGCGAGGAGTGCAAATGCGCAATAACACGGTCACACTAGACTTTTGTTTTCGCTGTTCTGGACCGTTAAAACAAAGTTGTATTCCAAAATTATTACTGTATCTCATAAAAATAATAAGTATCTATAAATATTTTTTATGTAAGAAGCTTTTAAGACTGAAAAAATGTCAGAACAGTTTATTCCAGTTGATATTCTTGACGACTTGAGCAGGTTAGTTTTTAATAAATACCAATAACATATTGTAAAAGTTATTTTTATGTAATAAAGAGTTTTTTATCAACAATGAAATCATTTTTTTTAGTCGATTCATCATTAATATTCCAGAGGAAGAAAGAAAAGATCACATTCGAATATGTTTTCAAATAGAGCTTGCTCATTGGTTTTATTTAGATTTTTATTGCGCAGAAGAAAATTCAAAGTTAAAATCCTGTAGCATAAAAGAATTTACAAAGAGTATTTTCAGGCATATTCCTTTTCTAAAGCCTCATGTTAGTTATGTTGATGTAATTCTTGATCAGTGGCGAGAATATAAACAAAATGTACCAACATTTGGTGCAATACTTCTTAATGAAGATTTAACTAAAGTTCTACTTGTTCAAAGTTATTGGGCAAATAGTTGGGGTTTTCCTAAAGGGAAAATAAATGAAGATGAAGATCCTTCTCGTTGTGCAGTTCGAGAAGTTCTGGAGGAAACAGGATTTGATATTTCAAACTTAATTGACAAGAATGAATATATTGAGTCTGTTATTAATGATCAGCTTGTAAGATTATACATAATTACTGGAGTGCAAAAAGATACAAAATTTGAGCCAAAAACACGTAAAGAAATAAAAGCTGTTGAATGGTTTGATTTGGAATATTTACCTAATAATAGAAAGGACATGACTCCTAAAGTCAAAATGGGTGTAGGACCAAATGCATTTTTTATGGTGACTCTTTTTGTCAAGTATGATTTACTTTTATTAAATGTAAATTAATGTTTTGGCTATAACTAAATTATTAATTTATTTTATACAGACGAATGAAAAGATGGGTTCAAGAGAAACAGCAAAGAGATAAAAATGCTTCATCAACACAAGCAAGAAGACATCGGCACAAATCTACTGGTGATGCGGAATCCAATTCTAAAAATAAACGACAACAGATCATTAAAGTAAGTAATATGTTTTGTGATGTCAAAACTGACTTTGTGTAGGACTTGAAATTATTAAATAAATACAAATTTTAAACTAATAATATAGATTAATATAAGTAAAATAATTTTAGAATGAAGCAATGGAGACTAAATGTACACGACAAGCAAATACATCTCCTATAATAAATAAACAAAGAGTTTATGAAAATAAAAATATATCTTCCAAAGGAGCATTTAAGCGCAATTTATTTGGGGAACCAAGTGGAGATCAGTCTCCAGCAAATTTTGCTAAGCAATTAGTAGAAAGCCCCTTAAAAACTAAATCTAATCTGCTTCCAAAAGAAACCACAAATCAGGCAATAAAGCATTCTGAAAACGTAAGCAACAAAACGCCAGTAGGAGGTAAAGATAAAAAAGGTAATATAATACAATGTGTTTGGTTACATCTATATTTACAACCATTACAATGGTAATGAGTTTCTGTTTGTAATATTGTTACAGAAAGCAATGGTAAATCTAGCTTTGGAAAAATTGGACGTAAAGTAACTTCTGAGAAGTCTGCTACACCTCAATATACAGTACAAACAAGAGCTGACTGTTTTCCTGCATTTGATTTTCGAACACAAATTTGGACGAACTTCAAGTTTGATAGAAAGTCTATACTCAATTGTCTTTAACTTCCAGTCCCAAAAAAATGCAATTGAGACAAAAGCAATGCTGTGATCTCATTAGTCTGTCACTTGATCATGTTAGTTTTATCACTGCCAACATAGTTTTAGTACTTAAGATTGCTCTAGCATTAATATAATGAAAAAAAAAAAATGTAAAGAATTTGATAAAAGAAATGTTTGTGACATGTGGATGATTGATTATAATCATCATTGAACTTTTTACAAAGCAATTAACATTTCTTTTTTTGTTGCTCCAGACAGTAATAATTATTTACAATTGTTACACTTGCAGTATTAGCAACATGATCTGTTAAAATGCGAACAAAATCAATATATGTAAAAGATTGTACATGAAATCATTTACAATTTGAAATCCTTTTAATACAAATACATACAATATAACTTTCAGTTGACAATACAAAATATGAAAATTACAAATTATGATTTTTAAATTTCTTGAAGGTAATGGCAAAAAAGTCATCAGTTTTAATAATTTTCATAAATTTTTTTAATATAAAGATACTCTTATATTACATTGTTTCATTTTTGATCATAAAATTTACTCTGAAATAAGTTATTTTACTTTCATACAATGTTTACCTATTGACTAGAACTGCATAGTGACTAATAGTAAGTTATGACATTCCTGCTTATTGCTGGTAACATAGTAATAATTTACTTGCAGGTCTTGTGCAGTTAAAAAAATATATGTACAATTTTGGTTAGCATGGAAGGTTGTTTTTATGTTTGTATGTTTTACTGTCTAAACTGGAGGAAGACGACGATGACAAAGACAAAAGCCATAAAAAAATATGTTAGTTTTTTGACAATCACAGTGCCTGCTCCACGAACACTTCTTATAATTTCATTGTTTAATGTATAAACAGTTTTACTTTCTTCAAGTAATTTATTTTTTGTATCTTCATCTAGTGTTTCTGCAATTTTGTTCATTGTACTGCGTAATTCACGTTTTAATTCGTATATGTTATATTCACCAAAGTCTGTGAGATTATTACCATCACTGGTCATTGTATCTTTGAAAGGGCTAATTTTTTGTACAATTTGTCTTTTTTTTCGTAAAATGATTCCACCACTCAAAAGACCCATGTAGAGATGGTAAATGTATGCCATTAAAAGCAATGAATCTGTATCTTCTATTTCTCTAAGTCTCATCAAGTATTTAGTAACACTATCTCTGAAATGCAAATTTTGTTTCATTAAACTGAGAATTTTAAAAGAATTTATATTTGTACACAATATATTTACCTTGGAGTATAATTCTTCATCCATCCTTTTCCCAGGTAAAATTCAAGATCACTTTCAAAAGCTTCTGTCCTTAGCAATCCTTCGATACGTAGCTGTCCTACTTTTGTATTTTTTAATCGTAACATGGCACCTTCTAGGTATCGAAAAACCTCATAAAATACTAATAGACCATCTGCCCATACTAAATCATCCATGAAACCTATTGAAAATTGTGTGATGAAAAACAATGGCCTCATTACCACAAGACAAAGTACTTGGCAACAATGCACAATGCATACAAAAGTTTATATAGTGACATAAGAAATGTTGAGCAAAAGAAAACAATGAGTCGTGAAAGTGTAATATGACAAATAAAAAAAAGTAGAATAAATATTGATCAATGAAGAAACGGTACCGAAAGCTAACTTGGCGTTCACCAGGGCATCGCTTATAGCGTGGATTTCCCTCGTAGCCTTACGCATCTTTTTACAAAAATTCTCCTCCTCCGCGTCAGGCATCTTCGCAAGTGGTTCTCTGCCTTGGCAGCACGACAAGAGAACGTCTTACGCCTCAAGCTGCTGATAAAGCACTTGTTATATGCAGTCTCGTAAGCTCACTCGGTCATTTTTGCCGGTCTACGCTGCTCTCTCGCATTTGTTTTCGTGATTTGTGACCGCTGAAAATTGCCAAACTGCTGCCGCTGCTGCTGGACGGTCGAGGCTTGCAGTGCTGTGGTTCGCCGTTCCCGTCACCACACAGTGTGCCATCGATGACGACGTTCTTCCCTCCTTCTCTCTTCCATCGCTTCTCTACCTATTCCTCTCGCGCTTGCACATTGACGCAATCACGTGCACATGCCCGCAATGCCGTTGCTCGACAAATCCGACAGATGGCGACTTTAATGCAACTAATTGAGTGGAGTCAGCGGATTCGAGGCGTTGCAAAACCTACAGTATATATATTACTTATTTTGGTTACTTTTTTTTTAACAAAGAAAATCAATAAATTATTGTTGTGTATATTTAAATTGAAAAAAAAGAAAGCAATGGCAGAACAACAAAGAGTTGCATATAGTTTTTCAGTTTTATAGAATTGATTCTCAGTCAAGATTTCGCCAATATGCATGTATAAAATGGTTCATTTTCGTGTTTTTCTAATTGTTGGAAAATTTCTATTTTTTATGTCTCTTTATATAAAGCGGTATTATTATTATTATTATTATTATTTTCACAAAGGCAGACAAAAATTTTTTTTAATAATAGTATCAGTTATTTAAATAATAAACCTCTGATTATAAGTTTTTATGATCTCTTTACAAGTGCATATATATTCTTTAAACTCAAATAAACGCTTTACTATATATATATATTCCAAATATTTATTATTCAATGTATTTTATATGATGAAAAAATTATCAATCTTCTTATCTCTATATAAGAAAAACTAAATACATAAAACAATACTTTATACTTTATCTATACTCTGTTTATAATAGTCTGCCGACAGGCAGAATTTTTCCCCATTATTTATATAGGTATATTTCCCCTCAAATTAAAACTATATTAACCAGATAAAACACGAAAAGCCTTAATATGCCATTCATTTATATCTTTTCAGTAAACCCATCACATCGTTTCCGTCACGCGTTCATTATAAGCGATCGTGACAAACTGACATTTATATATACACGGCACAAGTAGCGCACGCGTTACGCGCCGGTCACGCGGCAAAGCATCTGCGCGAACCGCAAGATGTCTGGCACTGGCGCAATGTAACAGCAGCTCAGGATACGTAAGCTGGTATCATCCGGACGGTCGGGGCTTTTTCCTCGATTCCAAACGTCTATTATGTATAGCCGTGGTTTTCCCATTTATTTATTGTTATTTTCTGTACTTTTTTCAATTATAGATTTACTTTTTAATCGTAATCTTTTATTGTATGATTTTTATCGAATTATTTATTTGTAAATCGATTTATATATGTTTTTTCGGGAAACATTGGATTATCGTAATTTCACCCTCATTATCTTAATGACTCTTATCGCGTAATTAATGCATAAATTTAATTATTGGTAATCATATTGCACGTATACGAGCGAAGCAAGCTACTGACCAGGTATATATCTATATAGATTGCATGAAAAGCCGTACCGGGAAAGGTTATCTGCACTCTGCTTCATCTGAACTTGACCCTTACTACTGCAATGCGCGTACCGTAAAGCTGAGCTTTCATCATTTTCCAAAAGTGTCAAATTGTTTTTCATCCCTATAATTTCTAGTGCAAGTCAGGTGAGAAAAATCTCTTCAATAAGAAGAAAAAGAACAAGATACTCGTGACAACTCTCCCAGGTAACCGGCAATAAACGTACAAGTACATATACATATAAGTAAGTACGCACGTACACGGTGATACGAGGTAATGTAGAGTACGCGCACGCGATAGCTGTATGCTGCAGCATTCGGCGCGTGTGCGACGTGACGACGCGGCCTGGGCCGTTGACCTTCCTTAAGGACATAGCCATGTCCCTAGACCGGGTCAGACTCAACTCTTGCGTTCGTAGGGGAACATGGCCGTAAAGAGTCACATGCAAGGAAGTATATGATATATACGTCATGTTAAAATGGGAGGAGCAAAAGCTGCGCGCGCAATCGCAATGAGGAATGCGAGTTACTAGCACGCGATTCATGATACCCTAATTCCAAGTATTTGTTAAAGGCGGTACAATGCTACGAAAGACTCCACCCACCACCTTATGACGGAACGTCTTTTTCGACGCTGAAATTGCCGCGAAAATGGGACGGGAGTTGCTAGTGTCATGTACATATATAGCTGTATTAAGTATATATGTGTGTGAATGTGTATCTCTATATGTATATGTATATGTTTTGATGCGGTGTCGATGTTACGACCGCCCGTGATCGAAACTCTCTCTCACACTCCCTCTTGCTCTATCTCCGCCCCCGCCCCCTTGTATAGATGTCACGTATATATACAGCGAGTCTTTGATTTTTTATGTTTGGAGAACGGGTTGTACTTATGATAGGCATATGATGGTTAGTGTTTAATCGGATGCTGGTAATGTGATTGACATTATCAAAGGAAATCATGTTCTATTATACATATTATAGGCATCACTTCTTTGTCATCGTGTAGTTTGAGTGGAATTCTAGCTTTTACTTGTACAAATATACTTACTAAAAAAATTGTAAAACTCTTTTTATTATTGTAATTACTTTTTTAAATATTAATAATAATATTATCATTTATCTGTATTGACTTAGCATTATATTTATTCATCTTTATTACAAGTTTATCGATTGGATAGGAAAGTACTTTCGTTCATCTTTTTCATAATTTACAATAGAGATTTTATTGTTTATCAAGGGGATAATGTTTTCATCTCTGATTCTATCTTACATTGGAATATATAATTGCACATGAATTAATTATTTATTAAGACTAAGAATATCTATTCTATTTACTTATAATAGAAAATTTTTTTATACATAGTATCGTATATTTTATTCTTTTAAAAATGAATTTTTAAATTTTATTAACTCTGTTTTTACTCATTATTTCAACAATTAGTTGTTATTTAAATTTTCACTAGTAAGTGAGGACCATTTGATTATACTAAACAAAAGGTGTTCTAATTAACTGCATTAAGTATGTATAATACATTTAAATAAAACTCATTATCCCCATCTCCTTGATTCCGTATTCTGCAAGTGAACTAATTTACTTTAATACGTTACTCACGTATTTCGAGATTAATCAACAAATTCAGTTTTTTCATTGTTCAGAACTGAAAATTTTGTAAAATTATTAATCATTTATTTTCCACATCTCAAAACCAGTAAAACAAACTTTCAACACTTTTCTCTTACGTATAGCTATATAGTATAAGTATATATATACTTTTCAACATCAACAATGTCAGCTAAGTAATCGAAACTAAAATAACCTCGCTACCGCGCCTACTAACCTTTCATGGAACCCTGGTATTAACTAACCTAACGCCGCAACTCCCGACGTTGCTGAGACGTTTACCGGAACGCTGATGCCGCGGCAGGGCCACACTATATATATATATACACACACACACACACACACACACACACATATATAGGCTCTACATGCACGCTTATATATATATATATATAAAAGAGAAAGAAAGGCGCGCTCACTCGGTGCAACAGTACAGCTCTAATCCCCTTGTGCTCGCCTGATATTCCACAAAATGTATTGTCACTTGATTGTCAATCTGCTTTTTACTTGCGACCGGCACGGTTATTATCGGAGGCCCACCCGCTTGGTTTGCCGTACTCGGTTTTCTACTACTTCGACGCGTAACGCTGGAGGGGCAGCTTTTTCGGTTCTTAGATCGTTTGCGATTGCTTTAAAAGGGGATTTCTTATTAGGAATTTTCTTGTAGCGTATTTGTAATTTTACAATATTATGTGCTTTGAGCATTCGATGTTGCAGATACCTGTGTATACTCTGAATGGAAAGTTAAAATTGCCACTTGCAGCTGCCGTTGAATTTACTTCTTCTATTATAATAGTTTTCTTTGCTTCTATATATAACGATCGCCGAAAAATCTTCAAATGGCACTTTATCTTGATTACTAAAATTCGCAAAAAAAAACTAGCTATATACACAATGCTTACCATTAACAATTACAAAAAAAAAGATCTCTTCGCAGGCTGAAACACTTGAATGCAGCTGTAACCGCGTTCTCTTCCACTCAACGCAACTGACAAGTGTTTCTTTTTTTTTTCCTAGTCGCTTGCGTTTTCCCTATTCATGGAATCGACTCGTCGTATAATATACTTACCGCACGCGTACGAAGAGTCACACGCTAACTTGCCTCGTACAGTTGTGCACACATACGCATACACACATATATATATATACATATATACAGAGACCGCGACAGAGTCAGTCGCGCACGCGGGGGGGAAAGCGTGGAAATTTCTGCAAAATAGACGAGTCGCTGCTAAGCGGCTTCGGCGCGCTGCTGCTCTCCTGCTTCGATATATAACATTTTTCAGGGAAAAACTTGAAATTTTCGCGGATTAGGGAAACGAGTGTGTGGACCTTCTGTTGATTTTCTTACTGGACCGTTATGCATGCCTCTTGGGTTCGTCTGTGAAACAATTAATACATAAAATAGGACCGGAGACGTAGATTTTAGTGGAAAAATTCGCCCTTGTACCGGATACACGACGATTTTCCGGGCTGCAACGGGAAAACTATCGTGTTGAGGAAAGTAGTATGTATATATATGTATATGTATCGTGTAAGAGAGTAGAGACGGCGCGGGCGCGTGCCACCACGGTTAGACTACTACTGTAGTGCGCGCACGTATATATATAAGTATAGGTAAGAGTACGCGGGATCGGGATAATCGAAGCGCGTTCGTGCTGTGGATCAAGATGGGAGTAGAGGATATCTATATATGTATGAATGTGTGGGTTTGTGATCCGTCGGAGACGTCGTCTCCACGGATGGTCACACTTGACTAAAGTTTCTTGCTCGAGGCCTTCAGGAGAGTATACTCCTCGAGAGTTGGCAAGAACGAGTGATCGTGCGAGAAAGAAAAAGTGAGAGGAGGAGGAGGAGAAAGAGTTGAGTGTGTATATGTATGAGGCTCAAGTTATTGTGCATCGAGAGAGACAAGCTGATGCAGCGGATATACTGCGTACGTCGTTATCATGGATTATTGTCACTCGTCGATGTACGATGCCTTTGTAGTCGTTTGCGAATTTTCTTTCTGAAAGGTTTGAATTTTGGAAAAGTTATGGTTAGAGGCGATGAAATGTCGAGAGTGTATAGGGTCAGTTTTGGTATTGATTAGTGCGGACCAATATAATATTGCTGGTGGGTGTAATTTATCAACGTCAATTTCGTTGGAAAATAATTGTTTACTGTATACAATATACAAAAACTGGATCCAATATTGGATGGGGTAATATCGAAAGTAAAAAAATGAAGCTTTCAAATTTAAAAAAATATTATTAATATTATTATGTATTTTGAAATTGGCCTCTATATAAACATTATTAATTAGAATTGAGTTAATTGCTAATAACTTTTTCGATGATAAACGGGTTTTCATGATTATATGGAAACAAAATAACTTGAATAAATTTATTGGAAAAATAAATGACATATCAAATATAAAATAAATACATTTTATTGGTATTATAAACGTCTTTGGTGACCGTAAATTAAAAACATTGTTATTTATTCTTGATGTTATTCGTTATTAACGATCTATTTCATTACCAATCTTTAAAACTACAAGTTCATTTACATAGCACCAAGCAATTACTACTACCGCAAAGCAATCAGCGCCGCACCAGATTACAGGCTTCGACCGCTACTAAATTCGGGCACGCGAATCTCTCTCACGGATGCACTCGCGAAAATCTTATCTACGTGAAATTCCTCCGTTCTTCCGCATATACCTCGTATGCTCTGTTCTCCTGATAATCGAACTTAGTGCGCTCCTCGCGTGACATTGCACCGTGCGCTAAACGCGTGCGCGCGCTGTTGGCCTTGGGTAGCGATTCGTAAAAGTGCAGCTGCACATGCAACTCTCTCCCTCTCTTCCTCTTCTATACCTTATATAGTTCCCAACAAAAAAAGAGTTTCACGCGTGTTCACATCTCACGATATTTTCTCGATTTCTCGTAAAGCAATACCTGCTCCCAAGTATCTCTACATATATAATATATATAAGTATCGAAGTATTTTTTCTTCTCACCTCGATGAATTGCGCACAGGTATAGTGTATCGAGGTACGATCCGATTTCCCGACGCGCGAAGGTTATTAGATGCCCTCGAGGGCGCGCTGAATAGCGTTTTTTTTCTCTCTCTCTCTCTCTCTCTCTCTCTCTCACTCGTTCTCACTCGTTCCGTTGCTGAGCGCATTACTTTTTTTTCTCCGCTCGATAAGTATAAGCCCGTTGGCGACGCGGCGCAACCACTCGAACCCTCGTGGGCGCGGTCGCGCGAAAAAGTCACGTTTCGGGCTATCGGTGTGTGTATATATATATATATATACACACACCCACACACACACACACACACACACACACACACACACACACACGC
>JAYJLV010000001.1:18063237-18122232 GCA_036873485.1 Torymus texanus | reverse complement strand
CTAGTTTAGCCTTTAATCGAAACTGTTGATTCAGCTTTCGAAAAACAGTAGAATCTGCTGATTTTTTTTTTCCGTGTGTAAGTGTAGTATTAGCACAATAAGTATATAAGAGACTTTCATACGTAAAATTCAAATATTCGGCAAGACCTGACCAAAGATCTCCGCAGATACCAGAAATCCTTGTATTGTTGTCCAAAAAAGTCACGATATTTACTTCCTATAAATACTCAACAATGTTAATTACAATCGAAAAAAAAATATTATCTCTCGCACGAAACTTACTTGATAAAATGCCATTGTGATGCTTTGCCCGTGAAAATTATGAAACTCCAAATCTCGAATTCGCTCCAGATGATCATTTTTCGCGCTTCGAAAATTCGGTATACTGAACAACGGCACAAATTTTCCATCCCTTTTACTCCACATAATGCCTTCAATAGCCAAAGACATTTTTACAATTACAAAGATTATAATAAGACGTAAGAACATGTTCAAACATTTCTGAAAATCGAAAGGGAAAGGTATAAGTAGAGGGTCGGTAATAGGGCGTTAATGTAACGCAATTCGGGGTCGATTGTTGTCGCAAATTGCTACCCTTGTCGTCGGTGGCATTTTTCTCCCGGCTTATCCGGACGCATCATCAATTACCGAGGCGTTACGCGACATGCACTCTTCCCGCGTATAGACCACTGTTGTTATATTAATGTTGTGGAGAGATGGAATTGAATTGATTTTAGCACCTGTGTAAAGTATTCCTTCATGCGTTTCGCTGAAGATTTTACATACAAGAGAGGGAAGTATGTAGTAGTTTGCTATATTTGCGAAGAACTTTATCTTTTTGTTCTAATTAAAAAAAAAAAAAATACTTGTTTATGAAAATAAAAAAATTCTTTAGTAAAATCAATAAAACGAAAGGAGCTTGCGTGGTGCTCAACGAAAATTGATTAATAACGTCTTTTTTTAAACAAATATGTATAAGTGTAGGTAACAACCATCATAATCATATTTGAATTACTTTCACAGAGCTTCTATAACTATAATTCTAGCAAAATTATTTTTATTAGTATTCCATCGCAAAACCATTAATTTTTCCAAATTACCATAACAAGCATAACAAAAGTAATAATAAACTTAATAAAAATTCTGAAAAAACAAAGCTTGTAAATGCAAGCATTTATACTCTAAAATTTCAAACATCCGCGCGAAAATCTTATATCAGCTGCTCGCTAAGATGTCGCTCTTATCGCCTTCGTCTCTTCTTCGCACTCGCACGTCGCACCCATGACCCATCACACAATTGCGAGCGCGCACACTCGCACGTACTTTTAGTGTGAAAATGAATGAATCGCTGCTGTCAGCAGAGCAGCCGCGCGCGCGCGGCATTCGCGTATTTTGCACTACGCAAATATATAACACAGACTTTCCTCTCCCTCTCCCGCTCTCGCGGGCGGAGAATCGATTCGCTCTCTCCGCTGTGGGCGCGCGCACGGACATCCACCCACACAGGCACATATACGCGCGGGGCGCGTATGGACACAGTCCATTGTCAAAATCGCGACCACCGTAAGGGAGAGTGAGTGGAGAGCTTGCAACGCTGACACGAAGACGACGTCAAAAGCACACCGATGCCCGGTGCCGCGGCTCCTAGTGGCATTTTTAGCCGGTCGGCTCATTGCTGATCGCAGCATAAGTTTAATTGGGTGCGCTGTGCAGATACATAATCGTCGGTTGTTTGGCTGGAAGTTGAGTGATTGAGAGACGGGGGTGTTGTGCTGTGGTGGTAAGTTGAGCGGGTTCATTGAGGAATGGAATCAGCTGCCGTCGCGATGGACAGCAACGTAGCAGCGACCGAGTGCCTCACCCTCGACTTTGGACCCTTCGAGACTGTACACAGGTGGCAGCGGATGCCAGAGTGCGATGAGTTCGTCGGTTGGAGGTATATTTTTTTTTTTTTTTTTCAATTATTGAATTGGTAATTAAATGTTGTGCTTTTTTTGTTTTACAGACGTAGTAAGCACACAGTGGTCCCGTACAAGGATGCAATCTATGTCTTTGGTGGTGACAACGGAAAGCAGATGTTGAATGATTTGTTGAGATTCGATGTGAAGGAAAAATCTTGGGGAAGAGCAGTGGTCACCGGAACAGCACCTGCACCCAGATATCATCATTCAGCTGTTGTTAATGGATCTTCTATGTATGTCTTTGGTGGCTACACAGGGGATATTCATTCCAACTCTAATTTGACCAACAAGAATGATTTGTTCGAGTATCGCTTTCAGACTGGACAGTGGAATGAGTGGAAGTTTATTGGACTGAAGTGAGTGGAATTTTTTTTACTACAATTAGATGCTATTTGATTTATTTTTTAGATAAAATCAGAATATTTAAATTCTTTATTAAATACAATTATCTATTAAAGATAAGTTTAGAAAGAAATGTAGAATATTTAGTGTAAAACCCATATTTATTAATTCATAATGATTTCCAGGACTCCCGTTGCTAGATCTGCTCACGGGGCTGCAGTTTATAATAACAAATTGTGGATCTTTGCTGGATACGATGGGAATGCTCGCCTCAATGATATGTGGACTATATCTTTACTAGTAAAATATATTCAATTTATATAATTTCAAAATACAGTAAAAATTGACTCAATTACATTAAAAATTTTTTGTTTTTAGTCCAATGAACCTAAAGTTTGGGAAGAAGTTGTACAATCTGGAGACTGCCCGCCTACATGTTGCAACTTTCCAGTAGCTGTAGCTAGAGAATCAATGTTTGTATTCAGTGGACAAAGCGGTGCCAAGATTACAAACAGTCTCTTCCAATTTCATTTCCGAGAACGACGGTAAATTTGTTACTTTATTAAATTTTTTCGTCATAAAACGCCGTGTCTCACCTCCCTCCTCTTTTTAAATTATACATAATAGATGGACGCGAATTTCTACTGAACATATATTGCGAGGAGCACCACCTCCGCCTGCGCGTCGATACGGCCACACTATGGTCAGCTTTGACAGACATCTCTATGTTTTTGGAGGAACAGCTGACTCAACTTTACCTAATGACCTACACTGTTATGATCTAGATACTCAAACTTGGCATATTGTCAATCCATCTCCTGATAGTGAGGTAAGCATTTATCAATAAATTCAATATTTTAATATACTTAATCATATAATATTTTTTTACAATTATTTAAAATTTATTTTATAGATACCATCGGGACGTTTGTTCCACGCCGCTGCGGTAATCGGTGATGCTATGTTTATCTTTGGTGGTACTGTCGACAATAACGTGAGATCCGGTGAAACTTATCGTTTCCAATTCTCCTCGTATCCCAAGTGCACGCTGCACGACGATTTTGGCCGCCTATTAAACTTTCGTCAATTTTGCGACGTCGAGTTCATCGTCGGCGAAGATGAAACGAAGATTCCCGCTCATATCGCCATGGTTGCCGCGCGCTCTAAGTTTCTCAGGCAACGAATTAAACACGCTAAGGAGAAGAGGAAAGAACACCTACAAGAGGTTAATAGAACCTCTGAAATACCGACAAAAGATGTGTCGATGCTAGAGGTATGCATTATATTTTTACTGAAAACTTCATTTACAAATAAAATATTTATACATAAATTTATATTGACAGGTCAAACTTCAAGATGCTGTGCCAGAAGCTTTCGATATGGTACTAAATTACATTTACACCGATCGTATCGATCCAACGAAAAAAATCGAAAATCCGTTGAGCAACAAGATAGTTTTGAGAATGATGGATGTGTATCGTCTGGCTGTGCAATTCAACATGAAACGCTTAGAGCAGCTTTGTGTTCACTATCTCGATGCCACGATAAATCACGCCAATGTATTAGAGGCACTACACAACGCTGCCCACCTAAAATTATATTTCATAAAGGACCTATGCTTGAATTTCGTCGTGAAGGAAAGCAATTATAATCAAATAGTCATGAGCCAGGAGTTTGAAACACTTGATCAGCCTCTGATGGTTGAAGTAATTAGAAGAAAACAGTTGCCACAGCCGAAAAATATTCTAAAACCGTATAATTTCGGAAACGAGATGGGTATGTTCTTGCTAATATCATTAGATACTACTTTGTTGAGTGATTGAGCAATAAATAATAGTTACTATTATATATTTATTGTAGGAACGACACTCGAGCAAGATATGGAAGCATTTTTAAAGGGTGTCGGGAACGAATTTTGTGATATTACTTTACTACTTGATGGAATGCCGTACTTATCGCACAAAGCCGTACTGGCTGCCCGCTGCAATTACTTTGAAGGATTGTTTAGATCATTTATGCCTGAAAGCAATTCCGTAAATGTAAGAAAGATTTTTATTCGACGAATTGTAACATCATGATAGGTTTCTTAGAATTAAAATTGAAACGATTAATCTCTTTTTAGATACAAATTGGCGAATTAATTCCATCATCGGAATCCTTCAGTTCGCTATTACGATACATCTATTACGCCGACGTCTCTATGCCGCCAGAGGATTCCCTCTATTTATTTACAGTCCCAGTTTTCTATGGGTTTACAAACAACCGCCTGCAAGCATTCTGCAAACAAAATCTAGAGATGAACGTTACCTTTGAAAACGTTATACAAATCTTGGAAGCGGCTGACCGAATGCAGGCGGTCGATATCAAGAAGTACGCTCTGAATCTAATCGTACATCATATTGAAAAGGTATTTTTCAAATACTACTTAAAACCAAATGTAAATATTCCTACTGTAATATATCAGAGTAGATGTATATTCTTATTTATAATTATATGTCCAGGTCGTTCGCTTGCCAAGACTAAATAATTTAACAAGTGAGCTCTTATTAGATATTATTAAAGCAATGGCAGATGAACGCATCAGCGAGGCTCGAACTTGTCAAGATATGCCTAATGACTACTGACGTATCTCTTTCACGAGTCAACAACGTCCTCGTGAATGGAAAATTTCAACGCCTACAACTCTTCAAGTCAGTACATACAAAAGCAAAATTATAGCTTTTGTCATAACAATTCAATTACAAAATTTGTCCCAAGCGTATTTTTATAAGTCAATTTGTATTAAACATCATGTTATTCTTAAAAATTCTTTTCCACTACAGGACCTTTGCCGGATAAACGAGGCATTCACGCTGATTGGCCGCACGATCCTCTTCGTAGGTGACTGCTACCTGGATCGTGCGGCGCCGCTCTCCAACTGTTTCGTCGCAACTGCAGCTACGGCCACCGCCACCCATCAGCAGGATACTACCCCGTCGATCCAGCGACCGCGCAGGCCTGCCTCAGCAGACTCACGACGTCACCATCACCATCATCACCATCATCATAATCATCATCGCGCCGCCAGCGCGAAGCGTTCGCTCAGCTCGCAGCGTTGCGCCTCCGACAGGCAGGGCACACTGAGGCGCACACTTTACGCCTTGCCTGATCTCGGTGGCATACGCAGACTGTTTCTCTAACGCGCTAGCGTGTGGCGAGGAGTTATAATATATACCATTGAGAGTTTTGATCTGAATTTTGCGATATATTGTTGTGGTGGTGGTTTAATAGGTCGGTAGTAATCCTTGGTAAAAATATTAAACATATAATTAGCTAGATTTTTCAAAATAACACTAATTTTCAGCTCAAAGTTAGCTAGAAATTTTTATAATGATTTGACTCCGTTGCCATTATATCTGGTTAAGATATGCTTAAGTCACACAGGTACACATACGTATCGTCTACAACGTACGTAGTGTGCATCGTCCCCATCGTATTCCTTTTTATGAAAACTGATTATATCTAAGTATTAGATTTTGAATAATTCATAGTTTTTGTTAAATACAATCAGATGAAAAAGTCTAAAATAGATAGAAAGGTGAACAGGTTTCCATTGGGACGATGTCTTCCCCGATATCGCTAAAATGAGTTGCTGTCACTATCCATATACCCCTTATAAAAATATAAAATTTTGTGTCTTTAGAACTTAACCGATTCTTAACAAGAAAAATTATATCTGTGGCTTCCCGGAATAACCATATATCTGCACTTTTCATGATTTCGAGAAAATCGTGTTTTTAGTTTTGCATCGGTGTTTAAAATCAAGACAAATGAGATTGAATACAGCACTACATATATGATTTCGCATCCAAATGATCCATGTTTTAAGATTAAGATTTTTTGTACGCAAATATTCTTACACACCCTTTGATTTTCATAAATTTTCTAAAATTATAGGAGCCGCGAAATGTGCTAGACTTCGCGGGAGAATCTGAAATGTACTAGTCTTCGCGGGGGAATTTGAAATGTACTATAGTCTTCATAAGGAGCGACGTTATATTCTTATTTCATTAATTAATAAGGATGACAAATAGTTAATAGATGACAATAAGGGAAGCCACAGATATAATTTATATCTAATGAATATCGCTTTTCAACGTTTAACAAAAGTAACGAGTTTTAGCTAGATTTTAGTTAAAATGGAATAATTTATTTATACGCGAAAAATCTAGCTAATTTATCGAAGCTTAAGCAGCGGAGCTGGTTGATTTTTTACTAGGGATGTTGATGAAAAATATCGGGTTTAATATGCTATATGCTAGTCTTATATGTGATTTTATTGTTTTACAATTTCGACTGGTTGTACATTTTTATTTTTAGGGAATAGGGGTGATTTTTACGTTCCTTTAAAATTTTACGCAGAAATCAAACAAAAAGGGTGGTATTTTATTTTTTTATAACGAAATTGTGATAAATTTAGAAATTTAGATCAAAGCTCTTGATTAATGCAATGAATAAGAAAACACCAGAGATGAAACGTAGATAGAATGAATGTTGATAATCTTTTTTAATTTTTTACGCCTTTATAATTTTTTGACTTCAACTCGATATAAGGTTTTAAGGTAGTCCTGGCGACTCTAGTTAAGAGTTTTATATAGCTATAGGTAAAGAGGAATCATTGACTCACATGACGAAATGAGTTTTCCTCTTATTTTTCAATTCATTTTTCAATAATACATTTTATGAGTAATGTAGTTGTGAAACGCACAAAAGGACTACCTTGAATATGTAGAACCAAATAATTTTTTAATGTTTTATTTTTATTTATAACTTGTAACAATATCAAAAAATAGTTTCGTAATACTGATTAACAATGATATTTCTTAATATCATTAATTTTTTCTAAAATTTGACAATTAATCGTAATTAAAATAGAAAGATGAACATATTGCTAGAAAATGGCTGTGAAGCTTTTGCTGTTAAGCTATTAGTACTTTCAAAATTTTCTAGCATCCAAAAATGTAATTATTAATAGAAATAACTGCGTGAGATGAAATATTGAAGTAATATTAACACAAGTTCGATAGAATATGAAAATGTATAGACTTGAAATATTGCTTTATTGTTATTATATGTATATTACAAACTATTAAAAAATGTTGTGTGTGTGTGTATATATATATAAAAGAATATACCTGTGAACATTTACGTATGATAAATTCGTTTATTGAAATAGAAAAATTAACGTAATTTTACGATAATGCAATCATCTTGCATTGTCTGAATCTAAATACATCGATTGTTTGATTCCGTCAATCAAATTTATAAAAAAAACAATGCTACATCATGATTTAACTATTATAAAGTATATTTGATATCTATAGATAGCTTTAAGAGGTATTTTCAAAATGAAGATTATTCCAGTTTTCATAATTTTAGTAAGAAAAATTTATGTACAATACTCAGAATAAAAATTGTTGTTCTTGCCAAATATTATAATTTTATTTTTTTTATTCATAATACCTATTTACCACGTGTCATAATTTTTTTAATTAAATTTTAAATACGATAAAAATCTACACTCGACTGTAAATCGGAGTAAAAAATGCCTTTCTAATGTTGAGTAATCTCCTCTTTCTCAAAGATATTAAATTGCCCTGGTGAACTTACCGATTTCGCCATTCCAGTGACCTATAATTACAGCTGGCGAAAAGAGGAAGATAAAAAAACTACATTAGCAAAATAATATTTCTCAATAACACTTTTTTTATACTTGCAAGGTAATTTTTCAAGGATCACGTAAGATACTGATAGTTAATGAAAAATTGAAATCAGCCATACTTATTTTAAGTACTTAATCTCTTTCTGCAAGTTCCTGATTTATACAAAATAAAATTCAACTTGTGTTTTCATTTGAATACCGTTAAAATTCTAGTCATTCTTTAAAATACCTTAAAAAGAATCGCATTTTTCGGAAAATTAGTGTTGCAATATAAACAGTTATTCGTAACGTAATAGAGAGTAGTATAACTTTTCGAAATGGGAATAGGTTGTCAATAAACAAAATAATACAGATTAAAAAATCCTATTTATTGCTGTACAAGCACAAAGCAGGCTTGGCCACCTTTGATGAAAAATATAAAATATGTCAACAACGTCACTTTGTCCGCCATAAAACCCTTTTGTAGCGACACAGTGTTTTTGTTCTTGTTCTCTCACTTGTAAGAGTCTATTCATACATAGGGTACATAAATTAATTATACAATTTTTAAGGCTGTCGCAGCCTGTTCATCTATAAATTTTTTAATTTACTTGAATAATTATTAATGATTAAAATATGTGTATCGCAGAAATCATACAATCAACAAATATTTAATTTTTTGATTATTTAATTTTTCATTTTTGTACAGATATGTGTTTATCATTTTTTTATTTGATACAAAATATATTATGAATAGATTTGTTTAAAAAACGTGTATTAAATTTTAAAAACGTTCAGAAAGTTTTTCAAGTTTTACAAAATATAATCAAAACAAAGCAAACAAAAATTATATGTATTGTTTAAGAAGCATAAAAATTTCATACTTTCGATTACTTAACGTAAAATATGCTACAATCATATTAATTAATCAAGTAAATTACGAAAACAAAGTATTAATGAATAAAATAAGTCAAGCATCAAAGTAAAATCGTTAATTTATCGATGCATTCTAATTACACAAAAAATGTCTTTTAACATTTGAACAAATTGTTTTACAATTTCAAGAAATTCCAAGTTATTCGTGTAGTTTCTTGTACACCACTAGAAAATTGAAGATAGTATTTTCAATAGGAAAATTTTTTTTCTCATAAAAAATTCAATGTCATGTAAATGCATGAAGTTATTTAAATAAACATTTTTACAGAAAATGGTATTACTCATTTAAAAAATGTATTATATATTTATAGCAATGTATTAAATTTATTACAATTTTCGCTAATATTTTGTCAATTCGTTAAAATAATTTATGATGGAATAATTTTAAATTAATAAAAGTCTACATTATCTAGCATATTTGACAAAAATCATACTTTCTAGGAACAAGTACGTACAAGTACTGTCATAAAAAAATATGTCTTTCATAAACATATATGTCAACAAAATAAATTTTCGAAAAAATTAATACCATTTTTATAATATAAGTAACGTGACAAGTATAAAAAAAACCAATAGTTATTTACAATAAATCAAGATTCACTCATTTTGACTTCGTCAAAAATACTCATGTCCAAAGTCATATCTAGTTTTATAGTTTTGAAGTCATATAGTCGTGTATATTCATTTGCATTTAAAGAGAAAAATCTTTAACACGTTGACAAACGCCCTTTGAGACGCGCTGCGTAAACTTTTAATAGTACTTATGGCGCAGACGTCAGTCCGACAGACTTATCCGTTTTCCTACACAAAACGAAAACTCGAAACTGCAAAACACCGTTCAAACGCGTATACGATCCAGCTATATATAATACCATTAACACGCGCACGCGGGTCCTTCGTGATTTTACACTTCGTATTAATCCGAGAGTGAAAGCACATCGTCGTCGTCGTCGTCTAATGTCCGCGGCGATGAGCCTCTCATCTGTAAAACTGCTGCTGATGCTGACTCCACTGCTGCTGCTGAGGCGGCGGCGGCGGGGGCGGCTGCTGCTGTTGAGGCGCGTATTGCGCCTCCTGGACGTAGGCGGACCTTGGCGCTGTCGCGACACCGTACGGAGACGGTTGCTGAGGTGGAACTTGCTGCACGTAGGCCAGCTGCGCTGGATGCGCATGCTGAGGACTGTAGTATTGTTGGGTCTGCGTGGGTGGCGGTGGAGGAGGCGGACCCACGTTCACTCCGTAGCCGCCGTAGTTCACCTGCGGTGGAGGCGGCGGTGGCTGGCCCGATAGGACCACGTGTCTGTAAAAGTCACTGTGGATTAATTTATAACACCACTCGTTCAGGCTCGGCAGGGGTTTATAATTGTGTATGGTTGTCAGTACGGTCGGCGAAGAGGTAGGTAACATTCACCGACGCTACGTATCGAACGAGCATCACTTGCTTGGATTTGGATCACAAATTTGTTTCATACTTTGAAGCATATTTTTTATGCAACATTGTGTATTATTTAGAAGATAATTTGTTTACCAGGAATTTTAAAGTTTAGTAAATAGTGCCTGTAAAACGTAACATTACAAGTAGAACATACGACGATTGGTTACAATTTATAAACGTGATTGCTGTAATAGAGTATTGCATTTGCTAGCCACAGAACATCTTACATTACAAATAAAAAATGTTTACTCCAAAAAATGAAAATCTTTCCTCAGCGAAATATCTGAATGCCCATAAATTTATCTTTTCATACCAAAGTTACATTAGAATCAGAGAAAAGTAGCCCGATTCTAAGTCAACTTTATAACTTACTTTTACTACTATTTAACAATAACGTTTTTCTAAATCGTATTTTAATTTCATATGTAAAGAAACGAACCATTTTTTATGTTCTTATTTCTGTTTTAGAAGTATAAAGAAGTACTGCTCCTATTTTTCTTTTTTACAATAGATAACAATTTTTTATGGTAAATAATTACCGAGAATCGACATTGTCTTAATAATGTTAAGCGATAATAATTTAAACTAATAATAACAATGAAATAAATTCATGACCCAAATAAGTGTCACTGTAAGATAAGTATTATTTATACTTATCTTATGTATATAAAACATTATGCATATGACAGTGTAGGGCCTTTGACACTGTAATATAATGAGTGAATACATATTTTCAGGTCAAAGTCAATGAACGAATCAATAATTGATGCCGAGTACACGCGTATATGCTATTTAAAAATAACTTTTACTCAAAACTGATATACTTGGAGACAGAATTGTCATAATGTTGGTAGTTTGAAATTTAGATCGGTTGACTTTTCTTTTTTTTTTTCATTTATCTTTTTGTAAACCATTATAGAATACGTATACATAAGTCTCATGTACAATATCAAAATTCAACAAAATTTAGAAATATATAAGTCTCTTCTATTCTACAATAGAAAACTATAGATAGAGAATATGTAGTGTACAAAAGTGAAGCATCGCGTCAAACAGCCTTAAAATGATTAATTATCCACCTGGCTGTCATGTTCGCATTGACGTGGTTATCAGCTGGATGATAGTAATGATGGCCCTGTTGCGCCTGCTGCTGTTGTAGGTCGTGTGCCGACATCGAGCTCGTGTCCTGAATGGGCACAGTTATAAGATTCGAGCGCATCTGTGCATTGCTAGGCTGCTGTTGCTGTGGCGGCAACGAGTTTTGCGAGTAATGCCGATGCTGCGATGCCTGCCGATGATCGAGCGACGAGGGCTGCTGGCCGACGACCTGACTTACTCGTGGATCGTTGCCCATGACAACAGGCGGTACCATGTGAGCCGAAGCCATCGCCTTCATGCGATTGTTCGGTACGCCCTTGGCCATCAGCTGAGCGGCGTCGATTAACATTTCCGCATTTTTTTGGTGCTGCGCGTATGCCGGTGGACCGTCCAGCTGCATGCTCTGCACCTGCTGTGGTGGCGGCGCCGCCACGTGTCTGTGGTTTATGTGGGCCTGTTGGATAGATGTGAATAATAAGGTTTCTGTGTTTTTGTGATGTATTTTGTTTCTTTTATTTTAATTTAAAAAAAACTAAAAAATTTTATACAAATATCATAGATTGTATAACTACTGTTTTGTTTTTGGTGTTAAAATTTTATTAGAAATTTTTAATTTTAATACTAACATAGTTGTAAGTTAGTTTGTAAGTTTTCATTTGTAATTAATATTTAATATAACAGCCCTTGTACAGTTAGTTATATCTACCTCTCTAGGATTACGCTATGTAATTTGTCTGGTTAAATAAATAAATAAATAAATATTAACGATAAAAATAATTGTTTTCTAATAAACAATGGTTTCTTCATTGAACAATAGCTGTAAGCACTATTATGTACAAGCTATACAATTTTAACAGTTCTGTTATAATGTGTAAATCTAAAGCAATAATATTTCTAATCTATACCAAATCTAATCTGTACACACCAGCATATGCTTAAGAATTAATTTCATGACCAAATATAGCATTATACTTGCGTCCCTTGAACATAATGAATATATGAATAAAAAAATTATTTTTTACCTGTAAATCTCTCTGGCTAAGATACGTTCTGCGGCAACCAGCATTACCGTATCTAGTTCCACCATGCGTGCACATAAATACAGTACCAAGACCAGTCTGTTCAACTCTAGAAACTTTTTCCATACATCTAGGACATACTTTATCTTCTCTTTTAGCACATGCTAAACAAAAAACATGTTTACAAGGTATCTGCAATGATGAATAACAAAAGGAATTAAGTATAAGTTAACACATTGTTCACTATCACAATCTCTAATAATCTCACCATTCGTCCATATATTAGGATTGGCTTTAAGCACTTATCACAGCAATGTATCATTGGATTTAAAACTTTTTCACCAATCAAATTAACACGATGATCCCACCGTAACCTAAGCATTGGTTCCGGTGGACCTCTGTTAATTGTTGTGAATGTTGGAGCTTCTAACTGTGAAATGTCTGCTTCTAAATCAAATTGTGACTCCACTATATGTTGATGTACTTGTGGAACAGGCTGCAATTGCTGAGGTGGTTGAATTTGATGCACTACATGTGCTTGTACTGGTGGTTGTGGTACCTCCTCTTGCGATTCTGCAGGAGCACTGGTCTCCATTGCATTATCATCTTCTTGAGGAGCATCTTCCTCATCACTCTCAATCACCTTAAGAAGAACACAACATTCATTGGGTCAATTTAGTTCTCTTATTGAAAAGTAATTATTCAACTATGCTAATTACCTTCACTGCTTTTTTGGTACGACCTCTTGTTCTTCCACGACCTCTACCTCTTGTACGGCCTCGAGTCCTGCCCCTATTCCTCTTGCTATTTTCATCTTCCATCTCCATTTGCTAATTAACACAAAAATATCTTTACAAATAATAGGCAATAAGTTTCTTAACACTCTAAATTATTAAATATAGCGGAACTGTGAGATAAACCATAATTAATGGAAAAATTAAAAGTAGATAAGTACTTAAAAAACGTAAACATTGACGACTCACTAATTATAGATATTATGTATTTACCCGGATAAATACCTCAAAACTAACTTAATTTTAAACTAAACTGGTCAAAGAATTTGCCGAATTACAATACTATTCGCGCAATCTTTACAGCATATGCACGAAAACATTAATTTACATCGACTACGAAAGCCAATCCAGAATAGGTTATGTCACGACGAGTAGTGAGCTCCATTTTTAGAACTCTCTCCTGACGGTAAACAAACCTAAATGACTAACACCTAAAGAAAAAGAAGGATATAAACTATAAAAAATACTTGACACTAACGCTTAAAACAGCTCGCCAAGCGCAACTCTTCGGTCACGACAGTCTAATCGAAGGCAGAGTGTTGTTCCGAAACTGTCTTATCCAGAGCACGGAGAGAAAAATACTTATATATATATTATCAGAGAAACTATTGCTACTCCCGTCTCGCTCTCCGCTCGCCGAGGCCGTGCTGTCCAACTCTTTCAGGCCTGTGCTGCCGTCGTCGCGCATTCGCCGGCCGCGTGTACGAATTTCGAGGGAAACGACCAATAGGAATAGAGCCGGAACGAGGCTCGTAAAATCCAGGATCCCGCATCGATTTTCGTCCAAAACCCTCGTCGCGCCACATACGGTTCTTAGCTTCCTCGACCGACAATCAGCAATGTTTTATTCATTCAACATTCTCTCGTTGATAACAAAAAAACCGGTATACATATCGATTCCCGGGCGTCACGATCTTATTATCATAACATCACCCGGTCGCCGTCGCTGCTCGCTCCTCGCAATACAATAATGAGAGCATCGTTATGAAAAGGAAAAAGTCGCTCCATGAAATCATCCGTTGATTCACCCTTGAGCTCGTTCAACGCGCGTGTACTGAGAACACAAAGCCACACTTGCGCGTTTAGCATATCTCTATACGAGATAAGTATCTCGTGGATGAGATGCGCGAAAAATTATAATTTCGCGTGTGCCGCCGACGCTGCATGGCGCGCACCCACACATATATATATGAGAGGCCAAAGGCCCGCACGCGTCGTCATGGGAACCGTCCGTGTGTGTATCTGCTTCGGCGCGTTGTGCAACACCGTAGAGATGATCATCCGGTGCCTCGTTTCTAAAAAATCACAAATTTTCTTCCATTGTTTTTGCATTTTTTCACACCTACCACGTCAACATAACATTGAAATGTGTACTTCAGATAAACATGGATCTGAATCCATTCGCTATATGTATATAAATACAAAGCGAGAGCGTCGTCGGTATCGCACCCCGGGGTCCCGCCTGGTTGAGCCCCGCCCCTTCCATTCCTCGGCTCTTCGTTCGCGCGTCGCGCCGAGTCGCCGAATGAACCCCGAGTCGAGTCGACAAGTGCCCGCGCGTCGGTAGAGACGTTACCAACAAAACACTAGTGATCCTTTTATATATATACATATATCCCAATCCTTGAAGATGTCCTGCTGCTTCGGCGAGGACGAAGAAGAGGAGCAACGGCAGGAGTCGCAGCCACGAGTGCGCGGCTGCACCGATATCTTCTGGCTATGTCTCTTCATCGCCTTCTGGTTCCTCATGGTAGGCCATGCAATCGCCGACGCGCTGGGTAACCTATAGGCCTCGACTGCGTCCCTTGTCTGTTTACCCCACGCATACTTTTCGTTCGCCAACTCGATCATTAACTCGATTATAGACAGAGGGTTTGAAAGAGTTCGCGCGGTTCGTTAGAATTGTAATATGTTATTTTGATGAGTGTTCAGAGAACCAACGCGATTGGGGAGTTGGCCGTTTTTTTTTTCTTTTTTTTTTGGAGTAAAGATCTTCGCGGGCGACGATGCTTCCGACTTTGTTCTTTTGTTTACGTATGTAGGATACGTAGTACAGTGGATAAGTGTATATGTATATCATAGCATACGCGGTTTGTCGATCGTATATACTTGTATTATGTGCGCGATGCATCGTTTCATAAGATTTTATGTAATGAGCCGTCTCTTAGAGTCTCCTCACAGTTCGGAGTCAAATTACCTCGGTAATTTGCAAAGATTAGATGTATCTTCATTTGATATCATATCTTTTGTTTACAATGTCACGTATACATGATAATTTTTTGTCACCTGCATAATAGTTCTAATGTAAACAAATACTTAAGGCCTCGCGTTTGTTATTGTTTTATATTAGGTACGAATGAAATTAACGTAATGTTAAACTGGTTGAATCATAAAGTTGTTTCATGTTTTAAAAATAGCACTTTTCTTGTTACATGAGTACAACAAATTTCCGCATCGAAAAAATTCACACGCGCACGCACGAATACAATTATGAATTATTAAATTTTCGATATTTTTCGATTGTAGATCATTTATCTAAGTCTATATTTTCTATAATTACCTAAAACATAAAAGTAATTTAATTTGAATTAATTATAATAGGTAATACTATTTATTGGATACACAGCTAAAGTAGTATTTATATAAATACTGAAAATAATTTTTGTTTATGATTATACTGAGACATTATAATTACTTACAACTGAAAAAATATAAATATAAAAGTTTTTAACCAAAGATTCATGGTTAGTAATGAGTTATTAGCACCCATGTAATGTGAACAATAATATTTTCAATTCAAATATATTCTAATTTACATCTAACTATCACATATATACATTTACATACGATTGAGTCTCATTGATTCTATGTCGCTATTGATTTTGTAACTGTAGAAAATTTTATTGAGCATATATACTTAGGACCTATATACTTGCATCTGTGACTCATTCTTTTTGAACTAAAAAAATTTTAAATGTTCTTTTTATAAGATCATTTTTATAAAATCAGACAAATCTCATTAATTAAATAAGAAATTTGGTTCAATTTATGAGCTTATCTAGGATACCTAGTCAACCAAGTATCCAATTAACTTAATATGTTACTAGAGCTAATGTGTTAAGCAATCTTGAATTGTCATGCTATTATACATTCTAATCTTTTCTATTATGTTTTTTATGACTAAGAAGTATTTAATAATTACATTAAAGTACTAAATTTTTTTTTAATTTTTCACATCATTAATATTATTATTTTTTTCAATTTATTTAATACCATATTGCATATATATATATTTATATATATATATATATATGTAATTTTATAATTTCAAAAATAATATTATTTTTATTATTAATTTATTAACATATGTTATTCTTAATGTTACATATTGATGTTTTAGAATATTAATAATAAAGCAGTAAATAAAGTAGGACAGTAAAGTGTGTGGTATGATACCTACTAATCATTTCTTATGTTTCATTGATTTTTGTTATTACTGTAGTATATCATAATTTACACTGTATACTTATATTATGAAATTTCAGAAAACATTTTATCATAGGCAAAACCAACTAATTACTGAATTATTTATTTGTAAAAGTCCATCAAAACACTGTTGAAAGATGAAATATTAAATTTTTAAAAATATTACAAATATTCATATTTAATTAAATATTGCACACAACTACTAGAATTATTTTTTTAGATATTTGTAATTTATAGCCTAAGTTTGCTTTATTTCAATCATTAATTTTAATTCAATTATCAAATCAAATATAAAAGTGAAAATGTAAATATCTACTAACAAAAAATTAAATAATTCTTTTTTTTTACAGATTCTGATAGCAGCATTTGCATTTGTGTATGGAAATCCAATAAGGCTGATCAATGGATATGACAGCTTTGGTAATACCTGTGGTGTTAAAAATAATCCAAAGTTTGGAAGTATGGAACTTTCTGGGCAAGATACAAGTGAAAAACCGTAAATTTAAAAAATATTTAATTAACCAAAATTTATAATGTTTTATTATGCTTTTTTATCATAAAATAAAAAATTTTAATTTAGATTTAATAATAGCTTTTAGTCAATTTTATTTTGATACTTTTTAAAAAATATGTCCAATTTTAATAAATTTCATGAAGTAATATAAATAATGCATGAATTTAAAAGTATAGATAACATAGTTTTCTTTTATACTTCTAAAGATAAAAACTTCCAATTTTAGGTACCTATTTTTCTTGGATGTTACTAAAATTAAACAATCTTTAAAAATATGTGTCAAGAAATGTCCAGATCGCAAATTAGAAAACATGCTTGATGTTTGCAAATTTTATGAAGAAACTGGTTCACAATTGTGTCACGACAAACCTGGAAGTGGTTTCAGTGCTTGCAAAGATGTAGGAAATAATAAAACTACTACTGGTACATGTCCAGCATTCCCAGTGTATGACAGCAAACCCATACTCAATCGGTGCATTCCTAAGGGAATTTCTGATATAACAAAACATTTAGCATCCAATTTGTATGGTTTAATAAACTCTTGGGATACAATTGAACAAATCTTAGGTGATTTGTATAAAACGTGGAGAGAAATTTTAGCTTTATCATTTTTATCTTTTGGTATGTTCTACATTATTTTGAATTTTAAACAAAATTTATCAGAATATTAAAATAATTATTTTTTTTTTTTTCAGTTTTATCGCTCTTTATGATTGCCATTTTCCATTTATTAGCAAGTGTTGTAACTTGGATTGTCATAATTTTAGTTTCAGTTGCTTCTTTGGGTAAGTCATAAAATTGAATAATTTTGTAAATTAAAAGTTAACACACTCACAAAATATTTTAAATTAAATATTTTTTTACAAACCTACTATTTATTATTTCAGCTGGAACTGGTTTATTATGGTGGACATACATTGATATAAAAGGAAAATTAGATAAAACACCTGCTAATGAACTTCTCAATGAATCTGTACGCAATGAACAAGCTTTTCTAACTTTAGCTATTATTGCATCTATAGCTACTGTAAGTTTTCTATCAATTCATGCAAAAATTTTATTTTATTATACACAATATACTAAGTAATTGATAATTTATAGGTATTTTTAATGTGTTTCGTTTGCTGTGTAAGAAAAAGAATTAGTTTCATGGCAGCTTTATTCAAAGAAAGTGCAAAATGTTTAGCAGAATTACCAGGACTTTTCTTCCAGCCATTATTAACATTCTTTTCATTACTTGTATTTTTTGCATTTTGGATTATAGTTATCCTTTGCCTTGCTACTGCAAGTAAGTTTTACATGCCTAATTTTCTATAAAAACTTTGGAATATTATACATTTTTAAATGTTTTATTAATTTATAGATTACCCTGGAACAAAATCATTGAATTCCATAGATACATTAAATTTAAATGCATCCCTTAGTAGTAAACCACTGGATGATAAGCAAAAGCCACTAGATATTCCTCTAAATGACTACAAAAGTAAGCTTTTATTTACTGTATATAGAATTTCTATTATTTGTAAAATTTATTTTAGTTGGTAAACATGTAAAATAATAAATATCTTTTTATGATACAAAGCATTTACTCTTGTGGAATATGCTGATTCTACATGGGTCAAATACATGTGGTGGGTTTATATCATTGGTTTAATTTGGATTTCTGAATTCATTACTGCTTGTCAAACTATGGTCATCTCTGGAGCTGTTGCTCACTGGTATTTCCGGTATGTATGTTTTATATATAATTGTATTAAAAATATTTTGGACAAAAAAATGAATAAAATTCTTTTATTGTAGCGGTAAAAATGCTAGTGCATCTCCAGTTTGTTCATCGATGGGTACATTGATTTCTTATCATCTTGGTTCAGTAGCGTGTGGCTCTTTACTAATAACAGTATTCAAAATACCGCGATTAATTCTGACTTATTTACATGAAAAGTAATTCTCTTATTGTATATTCAACAATATTTCTGTATTATTTCCATATAACAACAAAATATGTGTTACAGGTTTGAAAGAACTAGAGAAAATTCACCTTGTGCTCAATGTGGTTTGAAATGTTGCATCTGTTGCTTCTACTGTTTAGAGAAGTTTATTCGATTCATGAATCATAATGCTTATACTGTTATTGCTATTGAAGGAACTCACTTTTGCAATGCAGCTCGAATAGTAAATTCTTTTTTAAGCTAAAAATATATATTATTTTGGATAGGATCTTACAAAACTCTAATTAATATATTTTTATCAATTCTTATAGGCATTTACCACTATTGTCAGCAATGCTGTCCAAGTAGCTGTGATAAATGGAGTTGGCGACTTTGTTCTCTTTTTGGGAAAATGTTTTGTAACTGCAGCAACTGCTAGCATTGGTTTATTATTCATGAGACAGGATCCTAGACTGCATTTTTACGCAGTTCCAATATTTGTTATTTGCATCTTTGCATTTTTCATAGCTCATTGTGTGATCTCACTCTATGAAGTAAGATTCCCAATGATATTCTATAGCTATAGTATAATTGTATATGGCATTAAAAAATATTAAAATCTATTTCTTTTTTCAGACTGTAATAGACACGCTTTTTTTATGCGTGTGCGAGGACAAGAACCTCAACGGCGAAAACGGCAAATGGCGTCAGTCCGCGTTGGCCCAGCTTACTAATAGCACAACCACTAATGGACAACATGAACTTGACCCTATGAATAGTTAAATTATGCAGAAATAGACACTTTTTCTTTCTATACGCTAAGCGATTGAACGCGTAAGACTGCCTCACTATTTTTGTGTGAAAAAAAACTTATTTATTTTTTTATCGTTTTGGTAAAAAAATTTTAATACTAGAAAACTTTTAAAGATTGGTTTGATTAAAATATTTTTAATATTTAGACTCACGTGCGAGGGATAGTTTTTTCAAAAACGATATAATTAAAGGAAAAGTGTGTATTAATAAACAAGTCTCATAAATTAAGAGATCACTCCGCTTCACTTCGTATACGTTCTTCGAATACTCACAGCAACATGTTTTCCATTTCTATAAATACCAATAATATAACTCCTTCTTTTCTTCCATTAAATATAAAATATTATCGTACGCGTACCTAAAGGTACAAGCAAATTTTTCCAGCTAAAAAAAATTAGATATTCTTTATTACATCAAGAATTTATATACGCACAAATTCATAGTATTATCCAAAACTTTGGTGCTTAAAAATAACGTTTTACGTTATTTGTGCAATTCAAAGATTATACTTATGCTGGAAAGAACAAATAGAATATAAATTTATTAAGAAAGTTGTATACACTTGCATTGAAAAATACTTAAATTTTCATTTTTTTATTTTTAGAGAATTTTTTGTTGTACCAATATTTAATTTGTATATTAACATGTGTCATGCGTGAATTGTTCAGTGACAAAAATATTTTTTTGACAATAATATCATATTTGCGTAAATATTGTGAAAGTACTAACCAATTTTTCACATGCACTGAATGATGTTTACTTATTAAGAGATTTTTTCTGTACTCGCTAAATAATGATATACAATATAATTTTTATACTCTGCTATTTACACTGTTTTCAGTGTTATGAACTATTGAATTATGAATGATAATACTTGTATCAATCAATGACATTTGCAGCGAAAGAATAAAAATTAAATGAGGTTTTTTACCCAGAAAATATTGTACCTAAGTATATGTAAAACTAAAATATTCAATTGCTTACAATTGCAAAAATTTTGAATTCATTCATTCATAATATATGTATTTTTAATCAATTTTTTCTGGGTATAATTAAAAGGTACAAAATAATGTAATCACGATCGAAGCTTTTCTACTATGCATTTATTGAAAAATATTTTCTCTTTTAGAATATGAACAAAAATGAAATAGATTATTTTATATATAAATGTTGAGCTAATTGTATTTTATATATCTCATGAAAGTGTTGTAAAATCAAAAATTATATACATAGGTATATACTAAAAAATATTTTTTGTAAAAAATTATTTATGGAATCTTCAGTACATTTTTACAATTTTTTTTCAATGCTTTATAAAATAATTTTATTTTTAATGCATATGGGAATATCTATAACACATGCATGAAAAAGAAAAACAGAAAAAAATTGTTTTAATGTACATATATACTTGCAGCCATTTATAAAAATTAGTTACATCATGACTTCACTAGATTAAGTTTTTAAAGATTAATTTTGTTTGTTGCTTAAAATAAATCTAGTATATTTCTTGAAGTCTACTAATAAGTTGAAATTTACTAATAAAAGGTATAACGCACACTGCCATAGTAATTTCAAATTTTGTATCAAACTACATACAATTTTCATTGGCTTTGTGCAGCTTCAATAAATTTTTGCACTAATAATGGTAACATTGAAAAAAAAAAATTAAAATATATTCTACAATCACTTGAAAGTTTCAACAAATAAGTGCCTTTAAATAGTTATGCCTGAAGAATTACAGATGCTATTTTTTCAAAATATTTTATTTGAATTATTAAATGCCTTGCAAAAATCGTGTACTTCTTTAGAACTATCTAAATGTTTAAAATTATAAAATTGAAATTGCAAATATTACATGTATTTTCGAAAATAAAACAATGTATAACCTATATTTTATTGAAAAATAATGTGTACTGTGAAATAAAAACAATAAATTCATTCAATAAAAATATATTTACTTAAGTCTTAACTTTTTTATTTACAATAGACTTTTTCTTAATTTTAAGGCCCAGCTTCTTCTTGATTGGTTTTGTTACTTTTGTGTTTGAATTTTCAATTTTTTTCCCTTTTATTTTATTTTTAATTTTTTTATCTGATTTCTTTTTTTTAGGTTTTATAGTTTTCTCTGTACTTGAAGATGAGTTTAAAACATCTTGATTTTCTTTCTCTTCGAATTCTTCTGCTTTTTCTAATAATTCGCCTTTAAAAATTTCGTCCATAGGATTAAGATCATATGACTGTTCTGGTTTATTTATTTGAGCAGCCAGTTTTTGTTCTATTCTATTCAAATATTTTCCACCAGCAACTTTAGAAATTAATTGACGGTACTATAAAAAAAGTTTATAAAATAAATTTTATTAACTTATTTTTAAAAACTATCTATAGACAAACTGATTCATTTTTTGAATGAGAACCGTTGTAAAAAATTTTGTTATATTTACCTTAGCAGGAGATATATAATGTGGATTATCCCAAAGAGTTTCTCCACCAAAACTTCCAGCAAATACTTTAACTGGATTAAGAACAAATCTTGGTCCTATTTCTGCAAGTTCTCCTTCTTCAGTAATAATTTGATAATTTCTAAACCAAATCCTATTTTCTAAAATACTAAATGTATATACATGATCAAAGAATGGCTGACTTTTTGGATGATGATTAGGAACGCCAAATATTTGTGTTATTAATTCTTTCAAAAGTGAATACTGTGGCACTGTGGTAAAATTCTCGTCAAATGAAAGAAGTGGTCTAGAACCTCTTAAACAGTTTCCAGTCAATTTTAATTCACCCATTGTATAAACTGCAAATAAAAAATATTTTTTAATTAAGCTATTTTAATTGAATGGAAATTAAAAAAAATTGCATTAGCTTACTATTTTCTACATGGAATTTGGCTGAAGGTCCTTCTGGAACATTGGATAACCACATATAAAGGTCCTTTTTTCTACGGCCTTCAAAGAGAACCGCTTTGGTGCAATTTTTCATTTCACAAATCTCGTTAACAATTTGGAGATTTTTCGCACGTTCCATTTTGGATTCAGCTCTGTGATGAGGCATAAGTGTTTTTAAATCATCCATAAGATGTCGATCTCTATGGTTGATTCCCCTTGATGCAAATACTAAAACTCTTTGTCTGTTTATCCATTTTACCTAAAAATTATATCATTAATTAATAATGGCTTATGATAACTATTGATAAAAAATAAAAATGTATATTTAGTTTAATCAATTGTTTAATTAAATAAGTTTAGTACTAGTTCATTACTTATGACTAAAATATTTTTTTTTTCAAATATGTGAAAGCACTTGGAATAGCATTTATTTATCCTTATAAATTATAAAATAATATACGTCTAAAAAGGAGGTTAAAATTAACTAACCTTTTTAGGAATCGGTTCATCGGAAGATCTTTGAACAGGGGGTAATTCTTCTTGTTTCTGTTCCTGTTCAGCATTCTCAGCTTCCTTCCTTTTTCTCTTCCAAGTTTTCTTTGCCATTTTTTATTATTTTAATTATGCAACAAAACTTTTATAGTCAAACATGAATGTGTGTCTTATGTTGACAATTCACCGCGAATCATGCACGTGTGTTTTTAACTTTGTAAATCCGTGACGTTGGCTATATATTGAGACAAATAGCGCTATCGTCGAACGTCGATTTTCGGAACCAACCGCTTCCCTCGCTCTTCCTCTTTCCGCATCGGCTTTTACGCGAGTCAGTAGAAGCAGGTAATTTTATTTAATTTTTATTAATTTTAAGCCCTAAATTCATACAATGGACATAAAAATTAGTATTTTAGAACGTTGTTTTAATGCTTTATTGTTTGTTGTTTCTTAAAAAGTTAATATCGCTAAATAATCATAGTTTAAACAGAGCACGTGGCGACTTTTGATAAGAATATTAAGGTTATGTGGTTCAACTGGTACCACACGTTTTTCATACCAAAAATCAGTTTGATTAGCGTAAAATAATTTATATCTATTTTCCAAGTTTACATCTTCCATTTCTTAATATTTATAATATATTTAGTTTTCTAAGGAAATCTCAATATCTGTATTATGTTTTTATTACAGAACCGACAAGATGTCGTCCCATTTGAACTGGATGATCATCCGTAACAACAATGCTTTTCTCTTAAAGAAACGCAACATCAGCAAGCCTTTCTCGACCGTAAGTTTAAATAGTTTAATTTAATTACTACTAATAAATATTTTGAGTGATTTGTGTATTTTAGAAATAAATTTATTATTGTTAATAACAATTGTAGTATTTGAAAATTGTTGAATAATCTCATTAATACATGAAACATAACAAATTGTTTATATATACCACTTACACGATATTTTACTGCTTTTTAGGAGCCGAACAATTTGACAAACCTTAGCAGCTACCGCTACTCAGGTCTTGTTCACCGTAAAAGTGTTGGTGTCGTTGATACCCCAGACAAGAAGGGTTTCACGGTTGTGTACAAAAAAGCTAAGTCTGTGACCAAGCCTGCTAAGGCCACTGTTAGGCGAACGATGAAGGCTGGAGCACGCAGATCATTGTACAAACTCAAGACTCTTCTTAAGAAGAACAAGTACCGTGTTGACCTCACAAAGGTAATATATTTTGATAACTTGAAATCAATAATTAATTCGTATCTTCTGCAAACTTATTTTGAAAAAAAATGTGTTAATTATAATTGAATACATTCTACTATCTATTATTATGAAATTGGGAAAATAAACTAATTGAGATATATCGTGTTTATTTTAATTTTATTTAATTAAAATAAAATTACAAAATAAGATTTGTATAAATCTTCTCAAAAATCGTACCAGTAATTTTATTACTTTAGAATTTTCTGTATGTTGTAAAATATAATTTGGGATTTATCAACAAGTAAAACAATTTTTTATAAAATTAAAAACAAAATTAAAATTTCATTTTTGGTTATTTAACATGTACCTCATATAATATATCATTCATAATTTTTGTTATATGTGATACAAAAATTTTCAGGATAATCATTTTAAATACAAATTTTTTATTTACAGGTAGCACTCCGCAGAGCAAGTGCTGTTCTCCGTTCCCAGAAGCCCCTGCCTGCAAAGAAAACAAGAGTTACAAAGAAGGCGGATTAATGTATTTAATACAATAAATACTTTTATTCATAAGATTATTATTTTGTACTATATGCCTTCAAATATTCCATTAATTCTCTCATTTTTGTATATCTCTTAATAATCTAATGTTTAAAAAAAAATTCCATTGTTTTGGAATAAAGCTTTTATAATTACTAAATTTTCTTTGAACCATAAATATGACATTAAGTACTTTAATTTTTAATAGTGTTACATTAAAATTTAGTATGATTGAATTGCTTTGATTTAATCTTAATATTCTTCTTTTATTTTGTTTGTCTTTGTCTTAACTAGCACCGTTAATATTAGTAAATGAATCATGATATTTTTATCGATGAGGTTTGAGGTTAATGCTTACATTTCGTCAATTGTCATAGGTAGATGGCGCGATTATTTGAAAACCACGTCATTGACGTGAAACGTTGTCCTGATTTCTTCATTTTTGTTTGAAATCTAGATCATAATACTAAAATACAAATTAATAACCAATTACTACAAGGATTAGATAGTCTCAAGTTCTATATTATAATTTGAATATACCTATATCTTTAAAACTCTTGTTATATCGTCATTATTACTGCGCAAAACGAAGAAGTAAGGTTATGTGATGTGACAAGTCAAAAAAAGAACAAACTTCTGCTGTGAAAAATATGAAAAACAAATTCTATAAAACAAAAGTAATCGACAAATAACCAGTAGTTACAGGTAATAAATTGGTAATTATTGATATAGCAATTTTATTGTGATTTTTTAATTTGTTATGAAGTTATTTTGATATTTTTTAGAATATTCTATTATCAAAGTACATAATCAAGTCATCAAAATGTCTATAGCAACTCCAGATTTGCTCAACGCAATTATGGATCTTACATCAATAAGAGAAATGAAAATTGCTATAAGTGTCACTACCCAATGTGGATTAATAACTTCTTTTACTACAATTGTAGGAGGCTTGATTGGTGGGCCTCCAGGAATAGCTGTTGGTAAGAATTAAGAAGTTTTAAACAAAATTTTGTATTTGATAAGTTGGTTTCTAAATATAAATTTTAAGTTATTTTAGCAATAGTACATAATTTTAAGAACTAAATGGAATAATTAAATAACAGCAATACATTTCATTAACTATATATAGGTGGACTATTGGGAACTGTAATGGCAAGTTACCATGCAAATGGAAAATTTAAATCAGTTCCCGAAATTTTAGCAACTGAAGCTAGTGCAGAACAAAGAGAAAAGTTGGCAGATGCTATACGAAATATATTAACAGCTGAAAACATTTTGACACTAGTACAATTGGCTGCTACAATTCAGAATAACAGGGCATTAATGGATATGATTCAAAAAGTTGTGCGTGATTTTCTCACAACAGATATGGGATATAAATATATACCTTAGTTACCATTGATTCATTTGGTTAAAAACTTCCTTGTACAGTGTAAATTATATATATGTCTTATATAGTGTAAATTTATATGAATAAATTTGTATTATCAATTTTTTACAACAATAAATGCGGATGGGAGTTGTAAAAAATTTTTTATAAAACTGTATTTGAACAAAATATGAGTAATATTTTATTAAAAACATTAAAAAAATATAAATTTTTGTCATGATATTGACAATTTTGTTTTTTAACACACATTCACTTTTCATAATGACTTGCCATAAACTCATCTATTTCTAATATTAAATTCATATTAGTGGTATATAAATATCGATATTTGGAGTCTTTTATTACTTCTTTTATATTGTCTCTGACAAATTCCTTTAATGTATGTTTAAAATCCTTCAGTTTATATTTATCTGCTAAAGTAAGACATTTGGCAACATTTTTAACGCTTAACTGAGCTAACAAATAACTCACGTAGTCAGGATTTTTTACAACTTGTGCTTCATTATTCTTAATGAATTTATTTATATTTAATTGTAAATCTTTTAAGCTATACTTATCAGCTAATTCTGATAAAATGGTTACATTTGTAACTGTTATATTGCTCAACATATGATTTTTACACAATGTTTCAAGATCCAATAAATTATAGAAGTGAGCAACTTCAAAGAGATCAGGGGACATGATTGGCAAATTTTCTACATTGTTAGTATATATATAATACAACATATCTTTTATCACTTGAGGTTTAAAATGTTCAACTTTTACAACACCAGTCTGTTCCTCTTGCATTTTACTTTTAAACATTGCATCAAACACAGCACTACGAGCAGCTAAGACATTCTTGTGTGCTTTGATTTCCACATCGTCAACTTTGAGTGTAACATCAGTGTACTCGTCATTTTGAGCAAAAAAGTACAATTTCAACATTTTTTCATCGTCATACGGTATAAATGTAGATTCAATTGTGGTCAAATCGCCACCAATAAACCGAGTAACATCAAAACAAAGCTGGACAGTACCACTTTTATTTACAGCTTTTAACAGCTCATTAATACTAAAAAATTTCCAGTACTTTAATTCATTTATACCAAACCTATGACTCTGGAATGCGTAAACTCCAAATTCTGGCCTATTTAAAATACTGCTCACCACTTGATAGGTACATGTTTCTTCTTGACTTCCTTTATTGTTTATAAAATGTAAAGTCATACCAGCTACCTTTTGTGAAGGTACTTTTTCTTTTGTTAACACAGACACAAAACTTAGGTAACAATCTGCTTTGGGTTGATCTTTAAATGAAAAGACGGGTGATCTATATTCAATACTTGTACTGTCCTTTATGGCAGAATGTTCAATATTGAAAATAATGCAATTTGTGTCTTTCTTAACTATTGATACCTTTGTATATTCTTCCATTTTAGACAAAATTAAAATCACCTGAAATTAATTGTACAATCTTTGATAAGCAATATTATTAAAATTTAAATAAAAGATTCTTGTAATTTATACAATAAAACTAAAAAAAGTAAACGTTATTCCAATGTTTTTATTGTAATACCTCATATACTATATTCTAATATCTGTCATATCATTAACACATGCTATTCGACACACCCTGCCTCAACAAGATTTACAGTCACTTAAAACAATAGAAAAAGTAACACTAAAACTATTGCTGTTTATGTACATGTTATCAATTTATTTTTAATTGAATGAAATTTCAGCAAAGAATAAATAATAGTCTCATATATCACGTTCATAATTTTTGTGGTTACTAAGAATTTTGTTTACGAAAGAGGGCAGCAGTTATGCCATCAAACGCATCAAAGTATATCAAACTATTTCAAAGAAAAGATGATTACGCACAGTAAGTATACCTATATATAACTTAAATTATTTGGATAATATCATAACATACAGTCAGTTTTAAATTTGTGAAAATGTTGTATCAGCAAACAGTAATATTTTTCACTATATTTACATTAGAAATTTGAAAAAAGTTATCAATTATTACATGAGAAATAAATTTGTTTTTTCTACAAATTTTTAGAAATTACATACTTACAGCAATAAAATTAATTTTTACTCAGTTATTTTGTAATAAATTCACTTTTTATTATTACAGACAAAGTCGAATTTAAATTTAAATCTAATTTCAATTCTAATTGGTGTTCTAATCGAATCGTATAGGTATATACTTCATTAAAATTATTGTTACATATATTCGAAAATTTAATAAACAAACTAATAACGATCAAAATCAAACCTTAAGACGTTAGCTCATCAGTTATATGTATATGATTCCATTCTTCACGAGGTTTTAAATTCTCCTCTTGCATGTCCTTCACATAAAATTTTAAATTCTGTGCGTTATTATATTTTAACGATGCATCAGATTGCATCTGCGTGTAACGACTGTGTCTGCGATAAATTTAAACCTTTTAAAGAGAACATCAATTTCCCGGATATACGATTAAATAATGGTTTGTAGTACCTTAACCTTATTAACTATTAAAATTTATTATTAGTGTTATTATTTATTATTTACCAATAAAATAATGGTAAAAAGTCTGCGACTTGATCACGCATTATTTTTAAAATAAATTTTAAATTATGAGCCTGAAATCACGTAATTTCAATGACTCCATAATTTTTAACTTTTATTTATTAATCAGTTAAATATGCCCTTTTTTATTACATTTATTTATTGATGATATAATTAATTTCGTGTAAGATGTAACAATTTGAATATTTTTTACGGTATTTTTTTTTTAAATCTGGTCTTTGAATCTTTTAAGGGTTTTACAATAGTTAAAAGATTTAATGTAACTTGACAAAATATCTACAAAAATTTAATACAACTTAATCACACCATTATTATCCAATAATAATAAAAAAAAAACCGTAACAAATTGAAACCACAGACTGCAAGTGCACTTCGATTCAGTCGCGTAATCGGTACCATCGGACCTTCGCGCGTTCGCGAATGGCTAAGGCAAAAGCGCGCTACACTTACGGCAACCATCACCGCCTGGATCACACCTACGCGGCCAGCATTGGCGAATTCTCGCAATCAAAAACCACTGAGCAATCCGAGGAAAATTCTGAACCTAAAGAGGAGAAGGAAAACGAGTCGCCGAACGTATCTACTGACAGCGGAGACGAGGTGATCGTTGTTGACGGTGATGACATCGACCTGAAGAGCAACTGGTTCCGCAATCTCTCCCTGGAGTATCATCCATCTAAAAGTGCTGCACAGGTGTTACAAGGCTCAGATGAAGCGATGAAGGAGAAGCAGCCTCAATTTCATTTTACTGGCTCGAATGTAAGATTTGTTTTAGTAAAGTACGACGGAGAAATCGTAGAAACGTTGTAGATAGTTTGTTGGTTCTTTGTTCAAGTTATTGTTTAGCTTAAAAACTGCAGGTAAAATAAATTAGATTATGGATAGCTTTGTAATTGCATGAAATTTTTGTAAACTTGAACATTTTTATAAACTTTAAAGTGTTGTCATTTTTGTTTGAATATGAATTTAACTGAATCGAAATTCTTTGAAATCATTTGCAAACCACTTTGTATTAGGGTGTATTGAAGCAGTATCACAGAAGTCGGAAAGTAAATAAAAATAAAATGGACCTGTCGTTGGCGTGTTTTGAAAAAGATGAAATCGTCAAATCAGCAGAGGAGGATAAAAGAAGAATGATTGCGGCGCAAGCTTTAATAGAGCTTGCACGATCAAAATGAAAGTAATTTAAGATAGATTTAATAAATTTAAATATTGTTAAATAGTTTTTCTAGATTTAGTTGACAAATAATTGAGAAATCAAAACTTGTAAAAAGATGTACTGTGATATTTTTTACAAATAAGTGTTTCAGAGTAAAAGAACTGTTTTGTACATAATAGGTATTACTTTGTAATTCGAATTCTACATTAATATTTTGGGAAACGATTGAAACTTATTGTATATTATTGCTGTTTATTTAGAAATTTTGTATTTCATTTTATAATCATATGTAGTATTATATTTATCTACAAACATTTTATCTTGAATTTCAGAAATCATATATTTCGTTCAAATATTTATTTACAGTTCTAAGCGGTCTAATTGATTAATCAAGTTCCTGTGTAAAGTTAAGCATTTATATCCAACTAATAAAATATTGTACATAGAGAAAAATATTGAAGTAAAAATTACTATACAGTCTGTATCTAATGTACAATCAAATTTAATAATTTTTACATAAAATGTTTCTCCGTGTAACAGTTACTCAAAGGTTTAAAAAAAAACCCTTAAATTAACAACAAATAATTATAACAAATCTTTGATAGTGGAAAATTTATACAAAAATATTATACATTAAATTGGTAAGTTAACTAATAATGATAATTCAGTTTTTAACTTTTGTCTTTCAATATATTATATTGATCACTATCAGAGACACTACATATAAACAATTCTTTAGAAAATTGGCAATTTTTATCTTTATGTTAATTCTTACAAGTAAAAACAAATTTCAGCTATTGAAAGTGGCATTTGTCAGTACTTGAATAAACCTACTTTGCACACAAAGGTCGTATGAACTAAAAAAAACAAAAACAAAAATCAAACATTCCTGTCCGAAATTTGTTGAAAAATGGTCAATCAGATGTATATATCACAATGAAATGATCTCGCCCACATGCGCCTGTTCGTAGCTCGGCTAGTTGATTTGTCTCGGCTAGCCGTTCGACTTGCCCGCCAACCTCATGCTCCTCTTCCTCGTAGTGAGAACGGGTTCCTGTGGTTTGTCGTCCTTTATACCATTTATTTCCGGCTCGTCCAGGAGGATCTTACGGCGCACGTTTCGCGCGCTTGTTCTTTTCGGAGGCTGTTCCTGAGTTGATGGTGGTATAACTTCTATGAGTTCTACCGACGAGTTCCCATTGTCGTTGTCGCTCGAGATTGTAATCACGGGAATGGCGACAGGTTGTGGTGATTTGCGCCGGCGGGGCCTGCCGCGCGCGCGTTTCTCGATCTGCTGCTGCTTTGGCGTCATGCAGTCGCTCACTGGCTGGTTCGTTATCGTTTGCGGTATGTCCGGCGACACGGAAATTGCTGAAAATTGCGCGTAAAGAGGAATAATTACTTTATACTCTATATTATTCGAATAGGAATTATTAATAAAAGTAAGAGTATATGGATAATTTGAGCGTTAAAAACATTTGAAATAAGACTTGCAATCTTTATTAATTTTTTTATACTTACACAGCTTATTTTGGAAATCGTTGTAAATGAATTCTTGAAAGTAAAGTTCATTAGCAAAGATACAAGTCAAATGCACGCTCAAGTTATTTTCCGCTTCCATCTCACGAACTTCTTCAATCAATTCTAAAGCATATTCTTTATGACTCGGTATAAACTTAATTAAAAACATGCTGAAGTCCAGCATAAGTAACATGACATCTACTACATAATTATGATTTCTCTTCCATCTGAAGTTCATATATTGTCTAATGTAATCAGAATCTTTACCGTCTATTTTTAATTTTATCTGGCACGCTCCGTTAAAATACTGCACGGACTCTCCAGTGAATTTGAGTAAACTGTAAAGTTGTGCCCGAAGGTGGGTAGCGGAAAAGGCCATATGCTGATAGTCAATATTTGAACAGAAAAAGCATTGACAGTGATCAGAGTGAGTGAGGAAGTTGGGTGAAGTAAAGGTTTTCTTCTTGAGTTCGGGCGACCCGCGATCTCTCGATGAATCAACAGCAGCTGAAGCATCACGCACTGCCTGAGTTCTTGCAACCTGTACGGATATTGTATGCTTTATTTTTACTTTCAATGAAGAGTGTTTCAGTTGACATGCAATTATAAATTTTCAGGAGTTTGAATAATATATCTAAAATTTCATTTACCTCTACAATTGTTTTCTGTTTAATTTTATTAGCATTCATTGAACTCTCAAATTGTTCAAGACATAAAATGTGCTCAAGATCTTGCAGTCTCGCCTCACAGTCATCTACGTGAGTACGTAATAGATCGATGTAGCAAAAGTACTTCAATTGTTGAGCTATTCTTAATGTTAGTCCCATTGCCTGAGCACATGCTAGTGTACATGATAAATGTAATGATATTTCATAGTGTGAAAGAAGACTATTCATTGGAATAACTGTACTGCATATCATGTCAAACAATCGCTCAAGAGAAAAAAGCCGAAATCTGATATTCCAAAATCTACAGAATTCTGAAATAATTTTTTTCAGTGGCAATGAATTATAAAAAAAATGTTTAAAGTAACTAATGTATATTTGGTATATACACACCTTGATTTAACATGTCATCCAAATGAATCAGTAAATAATGAATGTTAACTAATAACTCACAGTAATCTTCCTGACTAGTATGTTCATTAATTTGATAATAGTTGCGGAATAGTATATCCACATAATAAATATATATTTTAGAATTAGATAACATTTGACAATTCGTCATTACTTTTACTTTTCCTAATATCGATTTGGCTTCTTCGATCTAAAATAGTAAAAAAAAATAAAATACTTGAAAATAGATATCTCGTTTTAATAATAAAAATGAATAATACCTTTTCACAATCACAATAAAAATCTGCTAGACTTAACCAAAACATACAAACAATATCTGTTTCAGCAGATTTACTAGAATTTTTCATTTTCTCTGCATGTTCTTCAGCATTTTTTATCCATGTTTCATTAATATATTTTAGAGATATACTTCGACTAGTTACTAAATAAGTTAAATTATTCAATTAATTTATATTTGTAATTATAATTTAAAATTTTTATATTCTAGATTAAATTATATATTAAAAGATAATTTACCATATAAACAAGTTGTAAAATCTTCTAAAGCTAGAGCTAATTTATATGCTAGCTTCCAAGATTGTTCTTCTATGACACTAAATTTATACAATCGACAATATTCTGCACATAAAATTACACTCTCTAATGTGAATTTGGGTTCCCAGCTATGAGTTACACTACTTTTTTCTGAAGCATTTTCCCACAAATTTAATATTTTTCTAAACCAATTATTATATTTATGGTCCATTTCAATATTTATTCCTCCAAATGTTGGTAGATCATCTTTTTCTTCTGTTTCAGCATCTAATTTGTTACCTCTTAAAATTTTAAATGCTTTGATCGTAAAACTAGCATCTTCCATTTGTTTCTTAATTGTTTGGCTTCTGCTATATAAAGTTTCTAAAATTTCATAGAAGCGCAAATTTGCTAATAACCACTGATTTTCCGTGGATTTTGATTTATAATTCTTCAATTTGTTAATGGCTTTAGAAATATAATCAGTAATAACTTCTCTTTTACTGAACTGTTGAGCATGGAAGCACATAAGTAACACACCCTGTGCATAAGATGATACACTATCTGCAGATTCTAAAAATAATTTAATGTCATAACTACACAAAGATATATTTATTTATTAAAAAATCTTTTAAGTATACTATTAAATTAAAATATAACTACACAGTAGTGATAATTAAAATTATATAAATTATTGAAAATTTTAAACTGTATTTGAGAATAAATGAAAAAAATATTTCAATAAATAATTGTATTTAATAAAGATAAAAGATAATAATAAATGTTTGGTCACCTAGTTCAGTTAAGATTTTTTGTATATAAGTCAGAATATTAGCTTTAACTGAAAATAAAGATTTTAATTCTCTTATACATATGTCATTTACATCAAATGTTTTTGGATCCACATTGATGTCAAGTTCCTTTACAATTTCAGTATCCTTTTTTAAACATTCTAATAGTGTTAAGTCTGAAATTTCATCAAAATCTACAACTTTACACTTAATAATAGCCCACATATCATATGCTTTCTTCTTTCTACTTTCATTAGTACTAAGAAGAGCACTGTAGGCTATATAACTCATAGCTTTTCTATATTTTTCTATAATAACAAATAGTATAGTGTAAATTATTAGTTATACATTTTGAAATACATAAATTAAATATTGTTAGATATTGTTAATTTACCTTGATGAAAATGTGTGTTATGAAGACGATACAATATTGTGGCAACTGGACTTTCTAATCCAAAACTACTAACTTTACTATTTAGACCATCACAGCGAATAATTTGTATGCATAAAATTTTATACATTTCTACAAATTCTGCTGGGTATTTAACTTCAGTAATTAACCCAATATTAAAAATCATTCTGCCACAAATATCCCACATGGGTATAGAATATTTGCAACCTGAATTATTCAGTTCATGAAATGTAACAATCAATTCATCTATCAATTCTTTAGCAAGTTGAAGAAATTTCAGAGTTATTGAATCCTGATTCATCTTTGAAATAATTTTAAGGTATCCTTCAATGATATTTGTTGCATAATAAATATCTTTTTTTACTGAACATTTATTGGATTTAGAACATTTTACACATACATAATCTGCAGAAAATGTAGAATTTTTCAAAATGCCATGTATACACTTAACAAAATTGCCAATAATTAAAATATCATCATAAGTAACTTTTGTATTTGTTGCAATTGGCATAGTAATAAATTTTTCTAAATTAGCAAATACACGTGCAAAACTAAGTTTTATTGCACTAATAGTTTGTATTAATGTATCATTATTTGCACCATATTTTTGTAACAAGCTTTTCAAAAGTTCAAAACTTTTTCTAAATCGTAATTCACCTATTTCCCTTGATATAAAATTAGTTTCAAATAAATTGACACTATATTCTCTAAAAAGACTATAGCAATAATGATAAAGTTTATCAGATTTTATATAGTCAAGAAAATATTGATCACACTGTTTAAAGTAACTTGAAATATCTGCGTTATTTATTGCATCTTTTCTAGTATAGAATGTTATACCCATTATGAGTATGGCAGTACTATAGGCTTCTTTGACTGAACATTTGTTTGCATCTTTCATATAACTCAATAACTGTTTAAATAATGTCAAGAGAAGTGGAACTGCAAAAGTGAATGGAGTGTTGGATAATTTTTTTGCATAATTTTCTACAGTTCTGAGAACAACTTTTTTCTCACACCAGTGAAGATATTGCATATGAAAACAAACATAACTCTTGAATTCAACATTAATATTTTCCTTTTCAATTTTATAATTTTTGCCTAATCCATCTAATATTTTAAATATTTCTGTCTGCCATAGATATGCTATCTGAAAATATTGTGCAGGTGTACAAGCATCCTCAACTGGTACAAGTTTTCCAGGACATAAATATGAAGATACAATTTTAGCTTCCTTAAAAAGTTGTTTGTTTAGTAGGTAAAAAGCAATATAAAACAGAGCACTAAATAATTTATCCTTATCAGGCAATATTGTGATGTTTTCACAAATAATGACAGTTATGGTAAAGATGTCATTTTCTTTAGATAACTTTTGTTTATAGCATTGATCGGCGCAGTGTGATAAATGCAATAAAAGTTTGAACAAATATTGGTCACTTTCCACATTTTGTTTTATATTTTTGATAGCCTAAAAGAAAAAAATATATATATATTATAAATATTTATATATTTCATATTGCTAAATTATACCATACCTTTAAATTTGTAATAATTTCACCTAATTCAAATTTTTGCATCAAATTTACCCATTTTTTAAATTCATTATTTAAGGCAGCCATATTTCTAGAAATATATTTACATAATTAGTTTTTTATACTTAGTATTGTAATCTAATGTTAAAAATTATAATTATAACATTTTTCTGTGGATTTGTAATAAAAATTTTTTTAACAATTTTTAGACCTATTTTTAATCTCTTGAGTTATTTTTAATTACTTGTAACTTCCATCCATATTTTCAATAAATAAGAGATTGAATTAAAGAATTTTTGGCATATTTTTAACATTCTTTTCCTATATTTTCGTAGTATAAATATTTACAGCTATAGTTAACAAAAGTTACATTATTAAAAAAGAATTCTTTCAATAAATATAGAGATCAAATATAGGTACAGCTACTTTCTCAAGAAAAAGGGTCCATTCGAACGCGTTTCACGTACTACCTACGCCCTATCTTGATGTATCAGAAACCAATACTTTGTTTTTCTCTGCAAAGAAATGGGTTTTGGTCTACTCATTACATTACCGGAGAATAGCTAGCAGTCGATAAAGTAGATAAAATTAAGAACATTTTCTCCAGATTTGACAAATGTAAATGACATATACATAAAATTTTCCGACATAATAAATATTCGGAAGAGACCGAATTCCAAAATCTCCAAATGAAAGTTCCAACGGATTGTATTATAACATGTGCTCGCGAATGTCACCCTCATGCACTTCCTCACGAGCGGCAAAGCAGAGTAGGAGCAGGTGAGAGATTAATAAACGGAGAGTAGAGATGAATTTAGGAGATAGATAGCGAGAGAAAGAGAGTCCGCCACGCTGCTCACGCCAAAGTCTCAACTGAGAATCAGAAACCAACCCTTGACAGATGCTGTTTCCCAAAATCAGCTGGTTTTCTTATTATACAATGACAAGAATCGGGACTCATTTTTATATAGAAGGGAAACATAAACAAAATGTAAACACTCCAAACAAAATAAACTCACACGTCAAAACCTAAATGTACACTCGCTGATTAGCTCGTGTATCTACATTCCAACATGTCAGGACGCGTTTCCTCCCTCTGGCTTCAATCAACCGTCGTCGGTGGCTGCGACCTGCACGACAGCTCTGCATCCCATTTTGATCACTACAGCGAGCAATAAGTACTTTTGTTTACAAGATCACCGTATTTACTTCCATCAACCACTTGATTCTCTATCGTCTTGGGCGACAACAGAAAGGCGGCCGCAGCTGAAATATTCACAACGCGATCGAGCGACACCGACAGACTTATGGGGTACATGCGCGGAAGAAGGAACGACACCCACCCAACTCAGTCTCCAACGTCTGAAATTTTTGAATCGCGACGCCGCTCGATCCACGCGCGGTGTTTTCATCACGTGACCATAACCCGCGCCATCTGCAAGTGACGGCGCGAACGCGCGAGCAGCAGCAGCCGGGGAGGAGACAAGTTCAGACAAGACAGCCGACGACAGCGGCGGCGAACGATGCGCGTTGATAAAAATGATAATGGCGTCATGCGGGCAGCCGGTTTGCGCCCTTCGCTTTTTGCTCGAGTAGCAAGTTAATCGCTCACAGTTCGGCGTCTTTTACCCTGGTTCTGATGGGTTTTCAATCGCATCGAGCGTAAGTGTATGATCTTTTTCATTCTGCGAGCTTTTGTTGCGCTTTTTCGGAGCACAGAAAGTCGAAGTTTCGAGTTAACCTCGGCTTGTTTAACGCTGCAATGTTTATGTTTACGGCGTTGCTTTGGTTTGCACACGGGATATATATATCGCAAGGTTGTAATCGTGAAAATTTTTTGCTGCTGTGCAAAAAATTTTTAGCAATTTAATAGTTTGATGAGTGCATTTGATTAATAGCAATTATCGTTTTTCTGCACTTGTATTGATATAATAAAGTTGTATTACAGTCAATAGTTAAATGTTTATTTGCATTCTGAGATGTAATATCATATAACTATTCTAAAAGTAATTTTATCAGTGTTTATTGGTTTTTGACAATACTTGTAATAATGAAGGAAAATAGACTTAATAAAATTGGAATAATAAATACATTTTATGTATAGTTATTACTCCAATCTTATTAAGTTCATTTTCCTTGTTTTAGTTTATCTAAAATGGTAATTCAATTTATACAATAACATAGTGCATTAGTTCAAAATGTCATTTGAACTTTACCATATCTGTTTGAAAAATAGAAATATTTAACTTTTATTCTTTTTTCAGTATTTACCAGAAAGTTACCACAATGGAACTAACAAGTCTTCAAAAGTATTTCTATGAAAAACAATCTATTTCAATGTGATTTTAATAATTTAAGTGAATGTTCTATTAAAGAACGCAATGGAATCTAATTGCTTTAAAAATTCAAAGGACCGGAGTCATAAAGTATTATTAAGAAATGTTATTATAAAACGTAAATGCCAAGAGCTAAGAGATCTAAGAAGATTTGAAGAGGTAGGATAGTTTCTTTTCTTATTTAAATAGATTTTGTTTTTAAATTATTTTAATTAAAGAAGTTTAAAAAAAAGTAATATTCTATTTTTTTTTCTTAAAACTTTTAGTTTTTTATCAAAACTGTGAGACACTGATAAACAATTCAAAAGGGTCTGATGACGACAACAGCAGTGAGACATGCTTCCAAAAAGGCATCAACACCAGTCAATCTTGCTTTAAAACTATGTTCTTTTAACAATTTCACAGAAGCAGAATTTGATGAAACGATCAATTACAGTCTACTCTATGCTGAGGAAAATTCAATCATAGAAGAAGTAGCCCACTTTGACTATTTAGCTGGCAGTAGTGATCAAGAAACAACATATTATACTGAAGGTACTCCTTTAGAAACACCTTTATATTTTTCCACAGCAACTTCTACATCTGATTTGTTGAAACTTGATGATATTAGAATAACTTATGTACCTCTCGGAGAAACGAGAAGATTAATTACTTCAGACCAAGCTACTGAGATTATTAAAGAAAAATTGGAAAACTCAAGAGAAATAGGTCAATTAAAAGGCTACATGGAATTCGACAATAAAGATAAAGAGTGTGAAGACACCGACGTAGAAATATACTTACCAGATGATTTAGATGATTTTGATGAAAAATGCGACGAAGAAAGATTAGAAAAAATTATCAATGTCACTCCATCTCAATCACCAATAGAACTGTGCGAAAAAGACAGAGATGGAAAAATGGTTACATTCAAAGGTGATGAACGTTACTCACAACAAACTCCTTTAATATTTTCTAGATGCAGTTCTCTAGGTTCTCTAAGTGGTTATGAACAACAATCACTTCATGATGATCGTAGTTCAATAGTAAGTGATTTTAGTCGTAGAACTAGTGAAGCTGTTTCTCCAAGTGAACTCCCAGATTCTCCTGTACGACTTATGCCTGGGACTTCTCAAAAAGACAGAAAATTAAGTAGAAAAAAGGTTCAACCTCGAGATAAAATTCAATCTTTCGAATCGTACTCATTGCAACAAGACGTATCAAAATGCAGCATTTTTGAAGATGATTTGGCAGTTTTTAAGGAAGAGGACACTCCTATAAAATTTCAGTCTGTAGCAGCAAGTAGTTTAAGTTCTTTAACAATAGATGATGATGAAGATGAGGAACGTGGAGAAGTAAAAAATAAAGCTGGAGTAATTAAAACTTTAAAATCGAATGTGGCTACTGAGCAAGATAACAATCCAAATGAACCAGAGAAAGATAAAGCAACTAATGCTGAAAGGTTTGAAGAAAATTCGTATTTTTCTGTAGATGAAGAAGAAATTCTAGATGAATATATACGAAAAGGAATCGCAAAAGTAACCCGACAAAACATAAATGATGTATCATCATTTAATTTGCAAACTGAAAAAGCTTATGAATCTGGTGAAACAGATCCTGAAAAATCATGTGATATGGCTTGCGATAGCTCGTTAGAATTTTTTGATGAAAATTCGGACCTTACAGCTGAAGAAGAAAAACTTCTTGATGAATGTATAAGAAGAGGAATTGCAAAAGTAACGCGGCAAAATATAAATGATGTTACTTCTTTAAGTTTATGTTCGAATTTTTCTAAACTTTCAACATTAGGTAGTCGTGATAAAAGTGATAAAAAAGAAAATCAAAAAGAAGAAACCGAAGAGTCTCAGAAGCAAACAGCTGTCTGCCAAACAGAACAAACCAATGTATAACATTTTTTAGTATTTATAAGAAATTTGAGTGCCACAAATGTATTTTTAGTATAAACTAAGAAAAAATGGAGAGATTTTTCATGATTTTTTCTTCAGGCTTCAATCAGCAAGTTTGTTTGACATATATGTTTTAAGCATAATAAGATTGAAATCTGAAGCAAAAAGTAGTGTATTTATGAAATGATCGTGGAAGTCTAAAATCAATTTGTAAATTTAGTAGTCAAACTGCAATTTATTTATTTTATTATCAATCATATTGATTGTAAAAACGATAGCTTTATAACCGTATGCAATTTTTTATTTAACTTTTGTTATTTATTTGTTATAAATAATGCGACTGATTCAAGTATTGTCAATAATCGATAATTTTGAATTGTAATAATACTTAAAATTGTCTTTAATAATTTAACGTATTGGCAAATTAATGTGATATCTAAATTATTTTTGGATAAAAATGTAGTATTGCTAATTTTTAAGTCTGATTAGTTTTAATTATAACTATGAGTAAATAATTTGTATTTATATAATGAATATCGGTTATCGTACAAGAATGTAGATTTCCATACATTAATAAAAAATTCAAAAGCAGACTTTGTATTTATAAAAAAGTGTTATTTTTTAAAACTTTTACACTATTCGAATTCTTAAAGAACTTATTAAATTTAATTAAACATGTAAGTAGCTAAAAACGCTAAAAATATGGCTTATAAATAATTAAAAAATTTCTCAGTTGATTTTATTTATTTACAACAGTATTAATATCTAATAAATGGCTATAAGTAGATATGCACGCTTAGGGGGGTGTGGAATACCGACCTGTATTATACGACCTACTGTACCGGCTGGAGAGCAGTAATTTATTGTAAGTCAATCATTACTACAATTAGCGGCTTATCCAAAATCGCTTTTAACGACACGTTCAAAAATTCTTGGAACGAAAAATAATAAAATTTCGTTTTAAGAATATTTAAAGGTGTTGCAATTTTAACTCAAATATTACATTACGGCTTACGCGCGCTGTGGACAAACAAATTGTAATAATAATTGACTTATACAAGTTATTGTTGTTCGGTCGGTATGATAGGTCGCATAAGAGGGGTCGGTATTACCCACAGTGAACATTTTAGACAATTTTTGTTTTCAATAAATAAGATGAGCTGAATAATTCTTATATGGTAAGGCCAATTTCTATAATATTGGAGAACATGTTTATATATTTTTGCCAAGTATTTTTAGCAAATTTGTCAAGGACATTCTTGCGATAAATGACTCACAGTTGATGAAAAAGCTTTTTTCTTAATTTAAAAAAAAAATTTCAATCTTTGAGAATAGGGCAACATCAAGACTTTTCCAATTATACATGATTTTTCTTCGATATTATGTCGTGCGTAAAGAGTATGAAAAAATCGTAGGAAAGGTGCAAGCTGATAACATTTTTTTTAGATTTTATAGACACACCTTCCGGATGCGTTTTTTCTTTCATCACAAAGCATGTGGAAAATCGTGTACAATAAAAACGTTTTAGTTACAATTTTTTTTTAATCGTTAAAATTTTTTCAGAAAATGGCAAAAATCTATTCTTTGAACCTCAATCGTTTAACCAAAAAACGTCCGATACAAAGTTTCAAAAAAGAAAATCAAAGAAAAAAGCTTTCATTTACTTTTTTGTGGTTGTGTATTTATACGTCTTTTCTATGCTCAATTTTAACCCTAATAACTTTTAAAGGAATTTTTTAATTTACAAAAAATAAATTAAATCTCTATTTTTTTTTATTTCATTTTTTAAACTTTGTGTAGAACGTTTCTGGGCCAAATGGCTCAGGTTTAAAAAAAGAGGGCTGTTTTGGTCATTTTGACTAGTTTGAGGTTGCAATAATATAAGTATACGCTTTTTCTGGATTTTCACATATGCATGGCGTCCAATTCTGATTACTTAGCTGTTTTATGTTGACATTTTTGTTGCTAATAAAAGTAATATAAAGTAGACCAATACGTGCATTCCCAAACATAAGATTATTTTACTGCACGTGAGATGCGTCAATCATATTTCGAACCTTGATTTACTTTATAAATAAAAAAAAATATCATTGTAGTTCAAATACTTTATAATTTCTTAAAAACCTAAATATTTTTGTTTTAACGTTCAATAAAAAGAATTATCCATTTTAATGTTCAGTGGAGTTGAAAATTAAATTCATACCCTTCATATGTATATTGAAAAACTTCATTCGGAATAAAAATTCGACGAATATTGTAAAAACTATTGTCCACTTTTATTATAACAAACTAAAGTGCACAAAATGAACTGAAAAATTTCGCAGATATTCCCAAAACATTCTTTATTACGTGTATTATTGTTTGAACTTCCATTGTAAAGAGTTAACGAGCAATTCGCGCGTCGGAGCAACGAACTTATGGACGCGTACGCGCGGGATACTGGCCGTCATACCTTACTTATACTCTGTGAAGATTTATGATCGTTTTACGGTATACATATAGGTACACGTTGTGCAAAAGGGTAGCGTGAATCGGAGAAAAAATTGGCTACCAACGCCGTTTTTCTGCGCTCCACCCTCGACTTCCGTCAATCTCGTACGTTACATAATATACCTTCCGTTGGGAAGGGTTCGCACCTTTCTACGCGCGTCGAAGAAATCAATTTGGCGCTTTAATTTATTATCTTAACAAAATTAATGATTCTGGATGATAAAGGTGAGGCTGTTGAAAAAAGTCACGTGACATGGAAGTTTTTACATTTTGCAAAGACAAAACAGAGTTTTACTCGCAAAAAAGTATCACGTACTATAATTGGCGAGTAGATAAAGGGCGAGTTTAGCCGGATGGTCAAGAATCGAAATGAAATGTACAACATTCTTATTATATATTTTTGTGAACCAACAGTCAAGAGATTTTCGGAACCTCCCTGTTGTAAAACATGATTCACCGCTGGGATTATCAAAAGAAAGCATAAATTCGCCACGAGAGATATATCAGCCTTGTACCACTTTCGCGCCTATATCAACGACTACACAAATTCAACATTATCATCATTTCCAACAATTCTCATTCGTCACCGCACACACACACACATCCAGAATTTAAAAAAAAGCTACAAAACCAATCGCACCTCTCGCAATTTTAAAATCCTCGTGCAGCTCTGAATTGGCATAGCTTCGCGTACTACACTCACCCCTCCTGCACTCAAGCACGCGTATAGGATCGTAAACCTTGCGCACGCGGGCAAAAAGTAGGTCTTTCCCGGCCACCTGGACTCACATCTCTGCGTCTCTCGCGCTCGCGTTCTTACGCGCGCGCGCGCGAGTGCGAACGGCCTTCGCTGGATCGCACTGGATCGAACTGGATAGCGTCTGGTTGGATCCTGAGACGCGCGCGCGCGCGCGTAGTGAATGCGCCGTTGCCATCGTCTTCCTCGTCGCCGTCCGCCAACTGTGTGTGAATGCGTCTTGGCTCCGTCGTATGTGTTCGCTTACGCATTCGTTTATGGAAGCCTTTATTTTTCTTTGGATTATATACACGGCTGCGCGTTTGTGTGTGGTATTGTTGTAGGATATGAAGAGATATAAAGAGGTGCGTGAGGGTTTCGGAGAACTCTAATATATATAATACGCTTTCTTTTATAATTTGGCAATCCGAGAGGAGGAGGATGCAGATCGCTTGCTGTATATAATGGGGATTAAGTAGATGTTAGCGGTCAATTGGACCGAGATGATAAATGCGTGTATATATAGTTATAGTCGCGCGCTAAACAGTTTCATGATACACGATGGGTGGACAGTGTATAAATGCAATTGTTTTGAGAACTCGCGCGGACCTTGAGAAATGATAATGCATTTGTTATGAATATGTGTATGCACGTATGATACCGTGGAGGCACGGATCAGTGGATAACAGATGATATTTCATCTATGTACTAGTAGTAAACTACAATAACTAAAAATGAGGGCCAGCTGGTGTGTGTGGGTGGTAGGGTAATTTTGTGATTTTCCAGAACCCCTGCGCGTGAGTGAGAATAAAAGAACTTGTATTATAAGTGATGACGGGGGAATTCCAAAGGTTGGGAGAGCAAAATCAGGTTTGTGCTCAGAAGAGGTAATAATTGAAGGTCGTAGACACGTTCGGTGTGGCAGAATATGACAACGGAGAGCACATTTATAGCTGTATTGTCGGTAACATTTCTGCTTAAATTTAGTTTTTTACGTTGATACTAAAATAAATAATTATGCAACTAAATTAATTAATTACAAGTAATATTCTGAAACTGTATTCATTAGATTTGTGGTGAAATAAGATATAAACACTTTTTAGACCCCTTGTATCTACAGATATGGATATTTCTAAATTTGGGTATTTCCGTAACCTGCAGATTCAGTAAATTGATGGACTTAGTTAGACTGCATTGATCTTAAACTGTTGATAGTTTATGTGATTTAGGGTTTAAGAAATTTTTTTTAGCTTATTTTACCATAAATCTAATATAGTTTTAGAATATTACTTGTACATATCAGTTGTGATTCAAATTTATTTTTTTCAGCTCAATTTAGGAAGAAAAATTTAATGGTGGTAGACTGTTCGTTAAATTGGCACATTAATCTTTCAAAGCAGAAGCCGAGAAAACTTTGTTGCAAGTGTTTTTTACACAATATTTATAATGTACATTCTGTGTTTTTATTCTACACATGATTTGTGTAATTGTTCGTTAAACTACACAAAACACACAATTTTCAACCACGTACGAGCTTTAATATTTTAAGCGTGTTTAACGCGAAAATGCGCTCGAAATGGGATTGAAAAGCGTATGACTATATATAGTCTCACCTTTTATCTACTTTCATCGTCAATTTATCACGTTATCAAGTTGGCGTTTTCTTTTCATAATTTTGTTAAAGACGTTTCCAGCTCCTAGATTCTTGAGATTATTGTACAAATTTCATTTAATGTGTGTGTGTGTGTGTGTGTGTGTGTGTGTGTGTGTATATATATATATGACAAAATCAAGCCATTTATGATCATTCTATCATTTACGCCGGCAACCTGTGAAAATTTATCTCCATAACTGTCACAAATCGTCAGCAAACTAAAATCACGCCATGATTTCATGTACCCGCTATTATATACCGCATCACACACACACACACACATATATATATATATATATATATATATATATACACCCATAATATCGGAGACGTGCGCGCGAGCTAATCGTCAAACTTTCAAGCGCGCGCTCTTCTCGTCGGGAAATGTTTGTACAATATTGTATAATCCAGATAAGATAAAATCGCTCTTAGTGGCCACTATATACAATTGCCATATAAGTAGGCATTTATATAGTCGAGGGTGTTCGAATGAAAACTCTGCCGCATTCTTATAGTAAAAGCGCGGTCGCTTTATCTATACCAAGCTGTAAAATCTATGAAGATATAGTAATGAGTACCGTGATTGGAAAATTATTTCTCCACGTTTTTACAATAATCAAAAGACGGAGAAACCATTATCGTTGTGTATCTGAATGGTGACTTTTATATATCAGTCTTGTAAAAAATCTCCTACGTCTTTCTAATAATTGCATAGAAATATATCATTCCATTTCATAAATTATGTAATACTTGAATGAGTATTAAACAAAAATTTACATATTAGAAAATACCATAACATTCGGCCCACATCTCTCAAATATTTGTAGAAATCGCAAGTTTATATAGCCTATAAATTCCACATACATACTTATGAATTCGAAAAAAGAACGATAATATCTCGAAACACATCGCCCACGTGAGTTTCTATTTTTACTCGAAACGTTCGCCTCATTCACTCGCCCTCACATACTCATATCTCGATTAGATATGTCTCTATAGCTATATGTACAAAAAATTAAATCGAAATAGCGCTGCGCTCAGTTGGGACGCGCATGAATAGGCGCTAATTGCGCATTGGGAGATATAGTTTCGCTCGTTGACATGCCAGGGTCGAGAAAAATACAACAGATGCACAAAAGAGACTCGCATGATCCCACAGTATGTGTGTATGTGTGCGCATAGGTATCGACCGTGGCGAAAGGAAAGCATTCGACGAAGACATGATACTGCTGTTGTTGCTGTGGATCATACATGCGCCCGCTTTATTTAGAGTCCTCTCGAAAAGTCGTAAAATCCGCAACCGAGGGAGGAGGGACTTGGAGATGAGATATGTCGATCGATATATAGAAGGTGGATTTTGTGGTCGTTCGGCAAAAGGTTCGAAAAGTTCAATTTGGGTTAAAAAAAAAGTTCAAAAGGGTTGTAAATAAATTTTTACATTTTTTTTATGCTTTTTTCAAATATTTAAATCAATGTACTTTGATAAGTTTTCGATTTACATTGTATTTGGGAAAAACGTTTCAGTTTGCTTTTCTTTTTCTAATAAGAGGGTAAATAATAGAGCATTTCATTGTAATTTATGGAAAAATATAAATGATGTTTTATAGTCGTGTGTGTGTATATATATGTATATATATATATTTTAATAAATTCTTTTAGTTAACACAAAATTTAACTTTGCGTTTCGTTTCAATTTGCTTGTATACGCAATCCTGTGTAACCTTATAGCCCATCCGGTGAATCTGCATAACAATTAAAGATAGCATAAACTGGAAAACCTCGGAACGTTGAATGTTGTGCTCTTGAGAGGTATTTTATTGCTCTGAATTCAAGAGGTCTGAATGAAAGTGTTGCTTAGACTATACATCAAACAAAAATTATTCTTATGTCATTACTGCCCTGAATATGAACGAATTATTCAGGACAATGAGCTAAAATTATATATGGTATTATTATCACTTATCGCATGAATTTCGACGTATCCTCCGGCATTAAACCATCGTTATCCAACTAAAAATTAAACTACTCTTATAACGATATTAAATTCATCACTGCAATTACACAACACTGCAACAACAACAACAACAACATCAGCAAAAAAAGAACACGCGCAAGTAGTTATAATTTGTGCGCAAATAAGAAATAATAACGACCAAGAATATCTAAGGAAACACCGCAAGAACTCGCTAATTTCCGGTAGCCGTGTACGGGCTTCTGTCGCTTTTCGCAATACTTCGGGTATTCGCGCGCGCGCACGCGTTATGTGAATCTATAACTGTGACACATAGCATATATGTATATGTATATACAGCGAAAGGTCGCGCGGGCGGAGTTGCACTGAGATTTCGATCTTTACGCTGCCTGATTTCGCATGCATGTCGAGTTGGCCAAAAGTGTGTCATTGTCATAGGCCTTGTATTATCTTTTTTATTATATGATTTTTTTAAGAAAATCCTCGTATATCGAAAGCTATGATGCCTCGTGTGCTATAAGTGTTTGCTGTTTCTTTTTTTTTCCCGTATATATTCGGGTACCTATACCTATACATGCAAATCGCGTCCGGAAAGTGTCTTCGCGATATAGAGAAGAAACTAATTATTCAATTAAACATATATGTGTTTTTAATTGAAATCAAGATTTTTTTGAGTGCTGTGTGTTATAACGCCATTAAAAGAAATAATAATAAGTAGCAATAAACTCAGTAGCGTGACATAATTATATAAATTTTCGTTGATTACAGAAGCGATTATATACGAAAATCTTGAAAAGTGGATAGTTAGAGTGCGAGATAAAAAGGCGAGATACTGAGAAGAAGTATTCGGACATGGACACTATTTTTGGTATTCTTAATCTCTGATAAACATACTTTTACAATATAACGATAGCTCACCTACAGCGAATGATAGTACCTAACCACTTATACAGATAAACTAAAGTGGTATACCTACTTTCTTAAAGATTGCTTAAAGATATTAATTTTTTATTATCGCAAGAATTCACCATTTTTCCTCGTTTACGTAAATACTATACTTATATACCGAAAATTCAATCATTAATAAAGTTACAATCAAATAAAACCAGATTTCTTTACCTTATAATATAAAATAAAAATTATATCACACAGCATCCAAACAAATGTGTTCACTCGAAGAGAACAAAACGCCGCATCATATATACGCACTCGCATACTATAGCCAGTAAACAGAGTGGCACAAAAATAGCTTGATTCACTGTTTCGCTCGGGCAGTGTGTAGTAGCACACAGCCAGTAGCCGTTAAAAGCTCGCCGTTATGCAGCCATTAGGTCGGTTAATGACGTTCCGATTCGATTAGGAAGGGGGCCGCCCGCGTGGGGTAATTAAAATCCGATTGGATGCGCTCGTCTATACGAAATCACAATTGATCCATCGCTGTTTCGTACTTGATCGTTTGCCGGTTCGACAGTGACTTAAGGATATAGTATATAATAGGGATTTATATATGATTGTTTGTCATCAACAAGTGTTTAAATGTTGGAATTATTTTTCTTTTTTATAATACCAGAATAATAAATTAAAAATGATATTTTTGATGTTTTCATTGCTATCTGATATTGATATAGTCTACTTTTCCGTGCGCGCTCTATATATACAATAAAATCATTTTTATTTCCCGCCGCGTGCTACTTGAGTAATGCGGCAGTATTTCCGTAAAAAGATATATTGACGATGAGAATAAAGTCACGTATGCACGCATTTTATAATATTATAATTTTAGAGTATCGATTAACTATTATAATAGATGCACGCACATAGTATATATAAGATTTATTTCCGAAATAATGTGTATATATGTGTGGCAATAACTTATTCCGCGTAATGCACAAACGATGAGATAATAATTGCAACAAAAAAAAACGTCAATCACACAATACAAGTTTGCCATTCATCTATTTTGCAAACAAACGCTTTCTCTCTATCATCTATCTATCGTGGCTCTATATAAAAATACGCTACCAAGTTGATGTCAACTTAAAGATCAAAAGATTTCTCAATATCAATTTCTAATGTAAACATTATATATCTTGTTTAAATCGCACGCGCGAATAAATAATACCATTATATAATTCAAAATTTTATACTCGTACTATTCCACGCGAAGAAATAAATTTAAATACGTAGAAACTAGACATCAATGGAAGCCTCACCGTCCACTTAAAATAGAAATAAAAAAATCAATAGTTCGGCTCTCTCTCACACTCTTTCTCTCGTCAAGGAAGAAAGTATCTCGCGAAAAAGAGGGGCCGTACACACCGGCCGCTTAATCAAGAGAATTGCGCACTCGACGATGTACCGAAAAAAATCAATATTATTTTCCTCTCACTGTATTGGTTTTTATTAAAGAAAAGAACCGACGGCGTCATCTTGCCGTATTGCAAACCCACACATATACGCAAAACACATACACATACTCACCGTATCCGGATAGTTTCGGTTTCGAAGGACTACGAGAAGAGAAACTTTCGCAAGACGCGTGTGAGGAGTGTAGTGCGGTAGGAAAAAAAAGGCCGCGCGAGTTAGCGCCTCGCGCGCGCGCGCATAATTTATATCGGCGCTATATGGGCGTGTTAATTGTTCGTCTCTGTCTTTCCATCTTTTTTTTGTCGATGTTGGGGAGTGCTTTTAATGACGCTAATACGAAACTTTGACGTTATCTGGAAAATGTGTGTGTGCATGCGGAAAATGATTGAGAGGATGAGGTGCTTGTATATAGGTGTTAAAAAGATATTTTTTAGAATAATATATTATAGATCTGGGGAAATTGCGGTTATAAGGTTTCTGAGGGGAGAGAATCGAGGATACCAATGGATAGAGGAAATATTATAAAAGTATTCAAAAATTATCAATGGATGCTGTTTGTCTTCTGCAAACACCGTTTATTTAAACATAAACTAATAGGAATACTAAACTGATGCGATTCGATTTGCATATGAAATGAGGTTTTATTTTAAAATTAACATTTTTATCGAGTTATAAAATAATACTACTTTTTCTAAATGAAAAGTGTTATATATACTACTTTTTCTAAATGAAAAGTGAAAAGCGAGAATTTTCACTATTGTTAAGTTTTTCATTGAAGGTTTTATTGCAGAAATATAGAAAACTATAATGAAACATTGTTGCATTGATTTGTAGTGAAAACACTAGAAAAATTATCACGATGCTTTTTCAAGACCCTTTTTTCGTGAACATTTACAATTAACTAAGATTTTGACGTCATTACGTAGCGGTATTTTAAGAATCAGAATGTCATGTCAATTATTGTACGGTATAACAGTGCTGAAACTATTGTATGTTTTTAAACTTAGTTTGTAACTTAGATGCGGAATGGAAAAACTAGACAATACAATGTAGTGGAGCTAAAACGTGAAATAATAGAAGCAAAAAAGGTCAAAAGAAACTTGAAAATTATGTTCTTTTTCTATAGTCTTTAGAACAGCTAGAGTACATTATGTTTTACTTAAACGACACGATTGAATAATTTTATTGAATGTTAAATCAATTACAGGCTATTAAGTATATAAGTAAATGTCAAACAAAGAAGTAAATTTTCTATAAATGGATTTTTTTGTAATGAAAATAAACAATAATATTGTTGTTGATCAATTGGCAATAAATAATACGAATTAATAAAAAAAATAAACCATATAATTTGTATTGCCAATGTTATTATGCTTTTCTTTAATTACCACATTTCCACCAATAAAAATGCTGTTTAAAGTTACATCTGTTTACAAACAAACGCCGATATATTTGACCATCCAATTAACTCGCAGGCGTATATATACCAACACACGGCAAAAGGTTCATTGAAACTCTCCAACTGCGTAATTTTTGGCACGCGTCAGCTGCCAAAATTCATCACATCTCGAGCATCCATCCCATTTCCACAAAATCTCTCGGTAAGCCGCGGTGAATTTTTCGCTCGGGATTTCCCTCATAACCTGGAACCGTTCCAAGCTGGAAAGTAAACCACTTTGCGTGTCGATACGATCATCGCAATGATTTTCCGCTGAGTGAGAGAGAAGCATAGCTTCATTTCACGTGCTTGTAAAATGCATCTTCTTCAGGATCTAATTGGACGAAGGCCAGGGTGAAAATTTTCCCCTTCGCCGCTTATTCTGACGAGATACACGGAAGGTAAATTTAGGTGTGTGACGCGATAGTGTGGAATTGAATTTTTCTTTAATACGAGCACTGCGATGTTGAGGAGTCGAATTTTGATGGAACGAGGAAACGAACGTAAATTAGCCAATTTAAGGAATTTCGTGGAAATGGCTTGATTATTCGTTTTAATCGCCGTGACTTTTTAGGGAATATAAATGCGACGAGTCTTGGTGCGTTTTTTTTGTTGCCAGAGTCCCGTGGTCATTAAAGCAATAATCTTCTTTGGAAAACGATGTATCATCAATTCGCTTAAATTAAGAATCATTAAACATTACAAAAGACCGCAGAGGTGTTAAGTGATTAGTCACATTTTCGCCTTAAATAATGTTAGCAACACGCTGTTTATTTTCCCATTTGTTAAGAATAACATACAATGTAAACATTATGTCAGCTTTGTAGTCTAAGAATTTGACCAGCTATATAAGCTATAAGTGTATAGATAATAAATTATAATTTATGTACCTACGTCGATGAATGTAAATTATAGAAAGGCGATGCATTTCAGACGAATGAAAGTCACACGCACGCACGCGTGACAGCTTTTGATCTTTTTTTACACGCGAATCATTACAAAAAAGAAAAAAAAAGGAAACGATCTGCAACTATTTTTACGAGGCTTTAAAAGTCGATGAATTATTAGCTCAAACATCTGCTATACTGTTTCACAGCTATTTTGATCTATTCCTAATCGAATTCCAACGACAAGAAAAATGCATAAAATCAATGAAATTCTCACAAGTATCATGCAAAGTTTACGTAATATAATAGTTATAGCTATAACTATTATATCTACGATAGTCTCTCCAAATAAATCCCGAAATTCCAACTAACCTTTGTCACTCTAAAAATGTAGGCTTCTACAAACTCTTATACCTTCATGAATCATACTTCATATAAGCGCTCCGTACAAGCGCCAACGCAGTAGTAACAACGTTGATTTCTGCGACGTTCGAAGTCGCATCAGCCACACCATATATATATATACTTAATTACATCACGAGCAAAACACAACGGCGTGTCCGGAAGTTTGACAACTCCGTCAATAGCTCGCTATTAATGTCATCATGAGACTTGTATTTTACGCTCTCCCACGGGCCGTAAATCACCGGCACGCGGTTCTATTGTTTATGTAATAAAGTGTCACATGATGGTATATGTATGTATACATGCATTAGCGCAAAATGCCTCATTATAATATAGCTTATAGTTCGCTTATAATTGCGAGTGGTACCGCGTGACTTGAAGGTTTTTGAGAATTACAGTAAATTAATTTTTATTTGATTTGATTACAATTTCGTTGTGGTGGGATGCGTTAAAAGACATTTTTTTCTTATTCTGATTTTGATGAGCAAATCCTTTTAGAAATAATTGTATCAAGTACAATAAACGCGAATTATTTCATTCTATTAACACCACTTTATCTTATCTTCGTAGTTTCCCATCTTGACATGGTATTCCATTTATCAGCAACACATCTGAACATTTCAACACACCATCTCCCCGAAACCGTCGAAAATTGGCAAGTGTACCAAACGATCACGAGTATACTTACTTATTTCTCCACAAAGACGTTGAAACATACGCTCGCGCCTAAGATTTCGAATGTTTAATCGTTCAATTAAAGCCGTGTGCCTTGGGCATACATATACACAAACACATGAACTAGTATTTTCCTGTGCTCACCGGTATATACTTACGCGTGCGAAATTTCGTTTCGGCTCAAAAGTCAGAACAAATTTTGAAGACAAATAACTTTTAAATGGATTTCACATGCGCGAAGATAATAAATCAGCTGATTTGCACGGTTAGTTTGCCGCGGGTATCGTAAAAATCGTTGCGGTTTCCGATGTGTGTATATCAATTTTTTTCGTTTAATTCAACGTAGAATTCGGGTTCAGTAGTACACACTTAATAATTATTACTATATTCATTTGATATTTTTGGGATATAACGGTTAAGTATAGGAAGCGCTACAGTCTGTGGTAAATATTGTAATTATCTCGAATGATCCTTTTTTTCGAAAATAATTTAGAAAGCAGTTTGCAAAACGATGAGATTGGTTATTACCACGGCGCTCGTACACCGTGAAAAATCAACGTATGAAAAGAGGTTATTAAAACACTTGCTGAATTCGGTATATACTAGTTATATCTCACCTGGCGTATACTAGTTTGTCTGGATAACTGTGTACGGTTAAACATATATAATTACACTAGCCGATTAAGGATTACAATATGAGTATTAAAGTTTTTTATTGTCATAAAACCGATGATTATGCTCGTAAGCCATCGCTGATTATTTTTAAAATGCTTTTCCTTTTATACAGGATATTATTCTATTTGTTAATTAGTCAAAAAATTATTATTCAAATGATATTATTGCATAAGATATAAGCATCAAATAGGCTATATAAATATGTTAAAACGATTTTTTATGGGAAAGAATAAAACAATTTTGATATTAAAATTTTGTATTTATTTCTTTGTTTAATCAGACAATTTACAGTACAATATTCCAATAAGCATTTAAATTAGACGTATATTCATTTATTTTATTCATAAAACAATATTAAACTAAATTAGCGAAAACGTAGATACAACTGCGGATCTCTGTACTTGAGCCAACGTCCTGTTAACGTTACCTATGAAATTGATCATCATAAAATCGAATAAAGGCTGTATTCTGTGTACCATAATATTTTACCGCAAACTAACCAACCAACCTAAAAAAAGCAAAAATCTACTCATCTTTCGTCAAAACAACGCTTTTAACGACAATGTTTGCTATTAATGCAGCCCCGTCTGCAACCACCACATCTCTCTCTCTTTCTCCCTCACGATTCATCACATCTGTCAGCGCTCAATACCACGCGTATATATCATCGCTTCCAACAACTGATTGTCGCGCGCGCGCATGCAACTCGGCTCGCCGCTCGCACAACAACAACAAAAAAAGAACACACATAATATACACGAAGAGAAAAATCGTATATATACTCGAGGCGCGCGTCTTCAAGGAGGAGCGGCTGTTGCCGATGCCGATCCTGCAAAGTCCGGTTCACTCCGCACCGCCCGGCTCGAACTACTTACGTTCAGTTCGCTTATATGTATATAATACACGACAAAGATGACGACGACACTCCCCGCTTTTCTGCGGTAGTAAAAACGCGAGCGCGTGAATTAGCCGTTCACGCGCGCGACCAGCGACAATCGCTCGCGATTATGGTCAATTTGTCGGTGCCTGCGTAGAGGAGAGACGGGGGAGAAAGAGAGACGCGAATTGAGATTGAGACGCGTGCGCGCGGCGGTGGAATGCATCACTGATGTGCGCGACCGAGAGAGCGAATTAACGACGCGGCTTTATTGACGCGGCGCTATACTGGCGAACGCAGCGTTTTTATTACGAGCGTATACGTGTGATGCCCTGCGGGTTTTTTTTTTATTTTTAGGTCTGATGGATTTATTTTGCGAGGTGATTTTTATTTTTAGTGGGGTGATGTGTGTGTGTGTGTTGCTAGTATAAGGTTTAATAATGTAGTGCGATAGTTTTCTGTTTTTTTGTTTTGTTTTTAATAAACTAAACTTAATTTAATATGGGCGAATGAAGGATTTTTATATTGATGTATAATGATTAAATTATGGGTTGATGAGCTAATTGTTATCTTTATTAATGTGTGCACGAAGGATTTTCATTACGGCGATTTTGATGAATAAAATTCACTGAATACAAGTGTAAAGAAATCGAAAGGTTCACTTTTCACAATAAGGTGTTTGTATTGTATGAGCTATAGAATAAATGAATTAATGAGAATATATAGGTCTTTATTGTCCCACAAACGCTATACTCGCAGGAAATTACATTTTCAAGCAAAAAAGATTTCATTTTCATAGTACCATGGTGTCTTGACGTACGCAACCATCATCTACTTACATATATATTTATATTAAAGTGAATTTTATACTTTGAATTTAATGTGAATACATTAACGATTAATTATTTTGACTTTTTTCTGAAATTAAGTTTTCTGTTTTGTAAACTATAATTTCATTTCTTGAACGAATTCAGTATAGTGAAACTAAGTGATCTGTGAATGATCTGACCGCAGGAACCATTGATTTCGTAATAATCGTCTCACTCTGCGTATCACCACACGTGTCAATTTTGGCCAGTAGGTTGTACTGAATGAAATCGACGTAGAGCTATTATTTCTCAATCTAAAATATAATATTATAATAAAGTCCAGTAAGAAAAAAACAGTAAAGAAGTCATTATATAATTTTGCTGTTGCATTATATGTTTGTCTAGGATTTACAAACTATATGTGAAGAGTCTATATCAAATTTATATGTATTGTGACAGAATGATGATAAATAACATTAATGCACAATTATAACAAGAATAAAATACATACACCATGAAAACTTATCTCTTTTGCATTAAATTTTTTTGGAAAAACATTGACTTTCCATAGCGTTGGAAAAGAATAAAAAGCTTTATCTCCTGTTTCTTATCCATCGACTGACGAATCAGCTCGCTTCTTTTAACAAAGCGTTAAATCAGAACTGTTTACGTATTACGTCACATATACCAGGAATCATATTTTCGACAGTTTCGTAAATTCTTCCTTCGAAGAAAAATTACTGTATTGATGAAATTAATCATTCTGTCGCAAACGATGATTTTACTTCCTCTGCACAGACAAATATTTTTGCATTACGAATATGAGATATTTAACTTATGCCAGTATTGTGCTTTTAATGCTATACAAGTAAAATCGAGGCAGGAAATGAGAGAAAACGTTTGAGTGGTTTACGTAAGGCGAAAATTTGTCGATACCGCAGCCTCGATTTGAACAATCAGTTTAGAAAAAAACCACGCACGTCCGCGGTTTATCCTCGTAAAGATATACAAGATCAAGTTCACGTACAAATTTACGTTATCGTTATGTGGTACCAGAAGAGTTTCTAATACACTTGGGTATTTATACAAAAAAATGTATGACTAAATGCTGTCAGTATTATATATAGCGTGAATTCTAACTATATTATGCATATTTATTTATATTTTTCATGAATCAGTTGTAGAAACAGATGTTTGTACGGAATTATGATTAATTTATTATGACAACTATAATATATTTAAATAGTTCCAATTTGTAAAATCTATAATCTTTACTATATAAGAATCATTGATTAAAAATGAATTTCACGAGAATCAATTTAATTAAGTTTAAAAATAGGAAGTCATTCTCTTTCGAAATTCAATCTTCTTTTCACTTTCAACCTGATAGCACAATCAGACATTATACTTTCATTCACTTTTGCTCAACAGAGACATTTTTAACTTTGCTCACAGCGAATCAAGAAAGGCAAGAGAAAGTTGCAAAAATCCAAGTTCGAATAATCATTTAATTTATCATCATTTAATTAGCAGGTTCTTATTTTCTCAATTTACTGTATCACCCATCAGCAAAAAAAAAGAAATAGAAATCATCATACATAATTATACAATTCTCTCTCTATACCATCTTCCCAATCTCCGCTAAACAATCGCACCCATCGCTTGCATTACCCAATACACGCGCACTATATACACCCTCATATCCCCCAGACATGCGGTAATCTCTATTTCCAGTTACCCGCCACTGCTGCTGCTCGCAACTCCTCGAGGTTCAAGACCGTGACATTAACATTTCTCGGCTATACTAGCGCAGCGCACGGGCACGCGCGCACGTGTGCACACCGGAAACGAAGCCACACGCGTATACATCATATAACACACCAACCGTTCGCTATACTGCTATGCTGTTACTACTCCGCGAATAAATCAGCCGAGTATATCAACACAAGCCGGGCGCAGAGTCTAGAGAGCTTTACCGAGTCGTACATATATATGTATGCACGCGTATAGCGAAATGTTATCTTCTGGGAACCTTGATCGACTATCGCGATCGAATCAGCGCCGATTGCTGTATATACTTGCGATTATTCTTATGTCATGCGCTCGAATATATACATACTCGTACATGTCTTGAGCATGCAGTATGCGAGCCATTTTTTTGCGATTTTTTTGCAATTTTTTGCTTTTTTGAAGAGGAGGTTCGAGTGTTTTGATGCCTGCGTAACATTGTATTCAGCGTTGAGGGTTTTTCAACATTCGAACCGATATTTTCTGATGGTTGTTGTTGGAAAAATGGATATTATACATCGGGTGCAGCGGGTGGTATGTGATACGGATACGACGGTTGTTATCGCTGCGCTTGCATTTTTTTATTTATTATTATAATAAGACGTAATTTATGAGGTGTTGGATAATTGATTTTTTTAAATCTATAAACTGCAAAGTACTGGTTTATGAGAGTGCTAATAAACATTGTTGGAAGATAAGGGCAGTGAAGGTGGGAAAAAGTATTCATATATGATGTTGTTGTCGTCTGGAGATTTTGATCTATTTTAAATCGTCCAGTTTTCCTGATGCATTGCAATGTCGAACAATACAAACATTTTCTCAATCGTTGCATGTAGTTAACTATATCCGCATATAAATATATGCAAATATGCATCGAACAGTCTTCATCAAGACCAACCTTAACATTCATATATAATACCGCAGGGAACTTCAAACGTAAGCAATTGACAAAGAACGAAGTACAAATGGAATCTTCATAAAACAAGTTAAGCTGGTAGTATAGTAAGGCTACTGTGACCGCCGCACATCCGATAAATCTCCTGCGCCTTGCGATGACATTAAGTTATACTTCGCTTGCTGTGTTATATACCGCGCAAATTCAAACTGACACGAATCAAGATACGCGACATGTCCCACGGCGTTTACACTTATTTTAAAAACTTCAATGAAATTATTTTTATCTCTATTAATAATTACGGGACGATCCTCTGTATACATATGCACATATATACATACACGCATGCATTGCTGCGAGAAAAAAAATTAAATTACACACGAACAGCGCTCGTGCCACAGGATTCATATGTATGAATATATACAATATCTACGCGTAAAATCGTCAATGAAAACGAGCGAGATTTTTATCGCGAATTATTATATCGTCTCGTGTCATCGGGGTTGTCGGCTCCGGAAAATCACAGTCGCGAGAAGATATAATACACATTTACATTTGGTACATATCGCGTGGCTATGCGTGCGAGCGGCACGATTCGCGTGAATTCATTCATACGCGTTGATCTAGAAGTTTGCTCGTTAATAAAGTGTAATGAATGAGATCAGTTTTTTTTAAGAATGCCAGGATGATTCGTCTCCATTATGTGTATATATGCGAGATAAATAGTGCGATGAGTTCTATGATGTGGCGATGTTAAAAATTGAATAGATTTCTGTGATTGCGTCTGTGTTTACTCAAAGTGGAGGGTAAAAGTATAATAACGTTGAGTTGACGTTGTAATAAGTTCAAAGGTATTTTATGACAGCGATTGATGCAGGAACACGGCACACGCCAATGGTATAGAGCGACAAATTTTTCGGTACATTTAAGGTGGCAATTAAATACAATTAACGTTTTGCCGAGATGAAATATTGATCTTATATCTTTAGCGAAAATTAGATTAAATTAGACAC
>JAYJLV010000001.1:18045534-18063137 GCA_036873485.1 Torymus texanus | reverse complement strand
ATTAAATACAATTAACGTTTTGCCGAGATGAAATATTGATCTTATATCTTTAGCGAAAATTAGATTAAATTAGACACGGCGTAATACACTTTACAACTTTATGCGTATCGATTATACTGTAAGACTAATAACGTAATATAACGTGCAAATGAAATAATAGTTGTACTTTTTCACTTTTGTAAATAAATTGTATAGAAATTGTTGTTAAAAATTATGAAAGTCAGAAAACCTTTTAATCCTTGTCTATTTAGATTTATTGTATCGATTATTTTGTAACTATACGTAAAAGATGAAATCTAAAGATATATATAATTAAAACTAGTTAAGTGAGTGATTGAAAAAACATGTGCTATAAGCTCGAGCGAAAAATCACGTAATCAATCTCTTTGTTTAAAATTTGAGGAGCTTTTACAACGGTGAGAAAAGTTAGAACAATCGTCTATAAAGATAGTTAATCAAAGTGTAAAGTACAGAGCTTCGTGGTCGTAGCGCCATTAATCTCATTTTCCTATTAAACAGAATGAAAATGCAAGCTTTAGTTGTTGTAAAGGAAAATACGTATATATACACAAGATGAACCACCTCGTTATACATATATTTATAAAGTCGTATTTAAAAATATCGTTAACAAAAAGGCTTATTATACATTTACCCTTTCAACCCATTGACTTACGCATCCTTGCGTATGTATCACGCACCTTTAAAAGCTCGACACGCCACATTCAAAACATTTCAGTAATCGTTATACCACCAGCTCGCGCCAACCTGTTGCCACATATCTAAAATACCATTTACCCAACGCGAGTCGACCAAACCGAAGTAATTACTCAGAGACTCTTCCAGCGATTTTTGGCACGCATTTGTATATAAGCCGCCCCTTTCCGCAATTAGCTGCCGTTGAACTCGGAACTCGAAAAATCATCGATGCCAAGATTCGTCGTGTTAGTCACACATACACATACAACATCGGGAACTTCGTAATATATATATATATATATAAGCATATTAGAAGCGATACCTGTACTTTTCGGTGAATCATAAATTTAATATAAAGACATCATTGTGGTATGTGTTTAACGGGTATTTTCGTTCTCACGGAAGAACGAGGGTGTCACGTGTTTCGAGGAAAAATTATTGGGAAGAAGCGTATTTTCCATATGGTGCGAGATATGGGTGAATAAAGTTGGCGTGAAGTGTGGGAAATAAATGTATAATGAATATATACGTAAATGGATTGTGTGAAAAATCAATTTTTTCATCGGATGAATACGAAATAAATTTAGCGGTGATTAAAATGATTTTAGAAGAACAAGAATATCTTCTCGTAGAAAAAAAAATGATCTTCTTTAAACTGACGTGTCTATCTTGATAGGAAGTGCAATATAAGTATGTATAACGTACGATTACACTGGATTTTCCCTACTGTCTTCCACGAAAACCGCGTGTTTGTTATTTATCCACGTTGTTCTATTTATTAAAAATTACTATTAATAGTTCTCGCTCGAGACAACCCGAGATCTAAAAAACTCTTCGTGTGTATATCCCCTTTTATTTACAATTTCTCTCTCTTTCTGTTCCAGAGAGTAAGATTTACGAGCTCCAGCGAAACTAGTGGTTTATAGCATCGAGCCAATTATTTGAATTTTCATTAAAATGGCTGCTAATTTAGAGAACCAGTACGCACTGGAACAAGGCGAGAACGATCATGGCGATGCGGCATGAGATTAATTGCAAGGAGTCACACTCCTGACATGTATACGTGTATTTGTGTGTGTGTGTGTGTGCGACTGGAAACTGGATTTTTTGGATGAATCGTTTTAGGGTTCATGATTTTTATTGTGTCTCGACGTGTGGTTCGTCCAATTGAAAGAACAATAGTGAGGCATGTTTGATGGGAGATAGAAACATTTAATTTGAATGATATGATAGGTAGGTAAGTATGCATTTTTTAATTAAAAACTTAATTAATGACGGCATGATAGCTTTTCCTTCAATTTTCAATGTCATTATTTTTTACGTCATAGACTGCTGGGAGAAAAATAGCGGAAAGACGTATTATTTACATTTTCAAGCGGCGATAATCATTGTCATAATATAAAAAATGACCAAAAATTGAAAACTCTTGTAATTTTTATCGATAATTGTAAAATTAAAGTGTATCTTTAAAAAAAAACACTAATTACTTTGTAAAAGAACGATAAATAACACATGGCTCAAGATACCAAATATACCTGTCCGATAAGTACTACAACCTTGTAAGGCAGCCTATAGTATATACCCAAACTGTTATCACATAATTATATTCAGTTTTACGACCTCCACATTTATACTACATATCTAAAAACTATTTCAATACACATTGTTCCTCTCATATTACACACATACTTCTCGAAACACAGATCACTATATACAATTATCTACCTCTGAAATTACTCACCTATCACGACCGAGTTCCTCCGAACCTCAGTTTTCCAAGACGGACATCCGTGCGCTATAAAACGCGAGTTGCGCGTACTCGCGCACTCGTATATATATATATACATACTCACACCCGCGTGCGCGTGTTTACAGTGCGCGGCGGCGTTGGCGGCACTCAGTCATACATACATACTTACACTTCTCCTCTCCACCACGCGACTTGTCTTCCATTGTCTCTCTCTCTCTCTCTCACCCACACCACCATTGTTGTATATAATACACATACCACGAGCCAATGGGAGTTGAGCTCGCGCGGCGCCCGCGGGGTTAACTAACTCAATATAAGTGTCGCCCGGGCAATTCGCTTCTACAATACACATATATACAGTCGCAGTTCAGTCGCGCTATAAATGCCGGATTTGGCGAGGAAAGTTATTAGTGATGCGCGCGAGCCTGTGCCGAGCTGCGCACTGCTACGCGCGTCCTGGTATAGGTACCGAATTTTCCGCAGGTCTTTTACAACGTAATGGTTAGTGTGGTAGTCAAGCGATACTGTTTATAAGGAGAAAGGATCTGTGTTAAAGTTTCTTACTTGCGGGGTGGATATATATAGAAGGAGAGTTCGCGTGCACCGAAGGAGACAGTAGTAAACGCGAGTGGAGGGAGAGAGAGACATATATATATATACACGTATATACAGTTGTTAATCAACAGGTGGTCCCGCGATCAGCCGGCCCGCAGTGAAATTTCTACATATATATACAAGCAAGGTAAGATTTGCTGGTTTGGAAGGACCTAGATCACGGCTAATTTACATATAAAGTTTGTGCGTGATTTTTATCGGTGTTACGAGTGTGAGAATAAAAGCGAATTGTGGTTGAATGCATTAAAAATTTGAATCGACCATATTGTCGTGTGTGATGATTTTAATTGTTTAGTTTTTATAAAATATGATTAATTTTTTTTAAACTTATAGATAAATTAACTATATATTGGATGTATGATAAGAGAGCTATATTTGAAAGCAAATGTACTCCTTTTATTTTTAAGTATTGTTAATAATTAGTTTAAGTTATCGCTTTTCACATTTTGAATAACATAAATTGCGGTACAAGTGCACGAACTATTTTACTTATATACTAAAATAGCGGTTATTGCTTAGAAAAGTTATTATAAACTCCATTAATTTTGTGGTCATTGCGAAATTTTTAAAGCTGAAATTATTTTCAATTAAAATTTTATTGATACAGGTAATTTTATAATTTTAATTGGTATTCAAATGATATTTGTAAATAAACTTTTTATAATTTTCATGTATTATTTGGGGCCGAAAATCGAAAAAAATTATCTTTATACACTTCAATTTAGTACAAAATATAAATAACCTACCAAGATGTCGCACAAAAAGATTGCATTTTTGAAGTGATAATTTTTCTTATGGAAGGGTGAACTGGCGAGAACGTCACTACTTGGCCTATTAGGGACTGGCAAAAAAGTCAGACCAAAAATTCAGTGCTTCCCACTCCTGCGCCTATAGGCGTTGCGCGTTCTCCCTCTCTCTCTCACTCTCGACATAGAGAGAAAGGGAGAAAGAAGCTCTCGTTGTATTTGTTGCGTTACAAGTGCAAGTTCAAACTCCCACACCTTTGAGCCATCTATAATCCCGTAGTGTTAATTCGATATGGTTCTCCAATGTTAAAGTCCATTAAAATCGAAATGTAATTAAATTACATTGATAGCGTATGCTACCCGCACAGTTTACGGCATGATCTACCTGCAACGGACCTATTACAATATTTATTGTTATACTCACAATGAGAGTATCTCAGATTCGGATCACGGATTTTGATCAAATTTTAAGATATATTTTTAAATGCCAAAATATGAAGGCAGCCGCAATATTAGACCCTAACACTTTGATAAACTAAAGTTGTCCACATTTTTAGCAACACATTAAGGAAGTACTCATAAAAATATTCTGTTTTTTATGTTCATTATTTAGTCCAAAAAAACTTATATAAATTTGTAAAAAAAACAAAAAACAAAAATAAAACTACAGAGTGCGAGTTTTCCGTTGCCTTTTTCAGAATTAATTTTCGTTTTTTGGACTAAATAATAAATATAAAAAACAGAATATTTTTATGAGTACTTCCTTAATATGTTGCTAAAAATTTCGACAACTTTAGTTTATCAAAGTGTTATTTCATACTTTATATAAATATACTTTAAAATAGTTTCAACGTATATTACTTCAACTGATATAATTATTTGAAGTTATCACTTCTATCGGGCGTCCCGAGACGCACACGTTTTTTTTTATTATTGTTGATATTGTCTCTTTTGATAAGCAATAATTCATCGTTTGTAATTACTGTATGCCGCAGAAATCCTTGAATCACAATAAAATCATTGAACCACATAATCGTCAACAGACGATCCTTCCACCCGACAGCTTCTAATTTGTATTTCAATGCCAATTAACTCTTAACTCAGTTATGGATTTCCTTGTTTTCTCGCAGCCTCCCCGGAATCCTTCGTTTTCTTCATTTTAAAATTCACAATTTGAAACCGCGCGCGCGACCGTCCGAATAAAATCCGCAGACATATTATACGTAACAAGCCTCAATATCTTACGTCACAATGCGAATGGTCATAAATTACTCTCTATTCGCTCGCAATAAAAATAATTAAGGAGGCATCGACGAATTCGTTTGTATTAGAGAAGATATACACACACACGCAAATCTGTATACATACGCGAGTAGTGCGCGAATTTATTATGGGTTGACGAAATGAGATATATCAAGGCTACTGGGACACATGAGTGCGTGCGAGTTATGTATATGGGAGTTTTCGACTCTTTTTCGCGTATATTATACATGAGACCATGAACCTCGCTGTCATCGCGAAGAATTCAGAATTTCCTCTGATTTCGCGCGCCCGTGACCGTACGTACGTATACGCCGCATGCAAGAGGAATTATATGAGAGGCGGAGACAGAAAGAGAGATAATTTGGTTAATTTTCTGGGATTTACGAGAGAACGAGTTGTGTCACACGATGTGTGTTGACTTGAAAGGTTGATAATTAGTTGCCACACGCGTTTAGAAGTATAACGCGTATTAGAGGTTTGTCTTTGAAGTTAGACGGTTTGGGACCTTGAATTTGAAAATAAAGTGGTTTGAACTTTTTACCATTAAAATGATGTTTAAAAAAAATTGAAGATATCGAGTTTTTAAAAAATAACAATAATAACATACTCGGAATGACATTGTGATTAGCCATTTTACTTTTATCCTTCTTTTCAAGTTCCGTATATGATTGGAAGATAAATTTACAAAAAAAAAATATCAATTAGAAGTAACAAATGAGAAAAATATTGTATTGTATGTAATTCTGCGTAACTATACGAAATTCTATATTAAATAGAAATCATAACGTTGTGGTTCCGATAATCGAAACTGTACAAATTGTTTTATTATCATTTTACTTTATCGGTTTATAAATGAGTCATCGTAATTTTCAATGTGCCAGACCCCGCGACGCCTATTGTAGTAAGCGGGACCCATTAAAACTTGAATATGAATACCATAATATTAATCTTATCTTTATCAAACAAGATAAGTCGTCGTGTAAAGAATAATTAAATTTTCAAGTTTACGAGTTTCGTATATTTTCGAAACTCATCAAAGACATTGATAAGAATCAACTAAATAATTAAATAGTCCATTCGCACATATTTTTATAAAATGTCCCAGCAATTATTGTCTAATGGCGGAAATGTATGGTAAATGTGTGTAATATTGTCTGGAATGCCCAATTGGTAATCTAACGGAAAAGCTTTTGTTTCATGTATTATATAATTATAGAATTAAATTATAACTCCCACAAAGTAAAATAAATTTAACTTTAATTTAGTTCTTCATGTGATTGCTCAATATAGTTACAATATACGAATTAAATGGTTATAAAAATCATCTGTACCTGTTTTGTTCTTAAGTAGGCAGATTAGCAGATGGCGTATCTTTGATAGTGTAGTACATGTGTTAATGTTATTAACAATACAATCAAAGCTTATTAATAACATAAAAATCATGTTATGTAAAATAATAAGTCTTGAAAGATTAGAATACCTACATAGTACCACGAATCGTACAAAATATCGGTATTAGTGTTTTATAGTATTACTTCCTACAGATAATTTTGAAATGTTAGTGCGATATGCTAATAAGGCGAATATCATTGATTTAGAACTGTAGACTGTTTGATACGAAAATTACATGATACGGAGAAAGATAAAATCAAAATCAATAGGTAAGTATACAATATTTTTAACTAATGAGACTTAAATAACAATGAATGTTTTTAGATTCATACTTTCTAACTAAACAATAATATTGATAAAAAGAAATATTAATTTTTATGTATTGCAAAATATACACATTAAACCATAAAGTATAACGTCGCTAAGAAAAAAGATTAATTAAATTATGATAAAATAATTGAGTCAAAGAAGGTCGTGTCCACTTTGAATCGTTCTCAATCACAACATTGAACCAAATCCATTATTGAGTTACTGAAAATTAAATTCTTTCAATTTAATATTCAATTCATCTTTTTACACTCGAGCCATTCGAGCAAACTTCTCCGTGCACGGATCGGTCCACCACATCGATACCAATCCTCTTCGGGCCAAACTTTTTCGCAAGCCTATAAGTATCACCTCCTTGCTTCTACTCCTCCAAAAAAACCCCACTCACACTCGCCGTATCCACCCCCACCTATCAACCTACCTCCAAAACGCAAATCAAAACCAGTCTCCAGTCCCCCTCTACACTATATCCAACCACTCTCGCACCCTTTCATACATACCTCTACCTGCATGATCCACACGCGCCGCGTTGTGCGTTACCTCTTTTTTTGAGCAGCAATATATATATACATACCTATAATATACTCGCACGCGGGGGGATAGCATCACGAGAGCGCGCGGCGCGCGAAGGTATAAACCGGCGACGCGGCTGCTAAGGTGATAGTCGTCGCCCGGCTGAGCGTGTTGCGCGCGCGCGTTCTCTCGGTGTGTCTTATATACTATATACCTGTTGATCGTCGCGCGGAGTAGCCGACCGCGCGTGTGGATAAATTTAAAGAGCGATTTTTCATCTTTCGTGTGCGCAGAGGTAAAGTGCGATAAGCTTTGTGGAGAGGACGAGCGGTGCTTTGATATGAAGACGTTGTGATGAGTTGTGATTTAAAAGTGCTGGGGTTTGGGAAGCGTGCTGTAGTTTTTGGTAGGCGATTTAATTGATTTGTGGAGTACGAGGATTTTGAATTTTTTTTAATGTACCTTGATTATAATATTAGTAGTTTTAATGTTTCTGCTATTGCTGCTTTTCAATTGTTATGTATATAGTTAATATTTTGGTTGGAGAAAAGATATTATTTGAAGGCTTTGAAGAAATTTTATACTTTTCATAATGAACATTCTTAACGTTGTTACTTTTTATATGAATGTTTATTGAAAATAATATTTAGTAACAATTAAACGTTACTTTTCATATTAATGAATGAAAACTTATTTGTAACTTTCTTTTTTTAAAAATACTGAGTATAAAATAAATTTTTACAATACCTTCCACTTTTTGATGCTTAAAACTTCGTATCATCACATTCAACTTAACTACGACAATCTTCATTTTCCCTTACGATGCCGCCTGATAACCTAAATATCAATAAAAAGAAAAGGTTTCCTAAAGTATACTACAAAGCTTTAAGAAATTTTCCCTTCACGCCAACCAACCACAGCGTCACTCACTTTTACAACCGTCAATCGTCTACAGCATCAAAGTACCAAGCAAACAACACACGCGCATGCCTGAAAAGGTGAAAAATCGCTCAACAGCTCACCTTTATATATATTTCCCTAATATTCCAGTGCCAACGCGAGAAAAAAGAAATCGACAAAGAAGCGAGCACAATTACGCGATGTCGTGTAAAAGACAGAAGCAACAGCAGTGCCCGTCGTCGTCGTCGTTCACCTTGTAGTCTTTACACGCGGGGACTTTGAACGTGCGGTGGCTTTGACGGAGAGGAAAAGCTGAAGAGTGTACGAGAGAAAAAGAGAAAAAAGTAGAAAGAGAAGAATAAGAAGGTTAAGAAGACAGGAGCAGGATGAAGCGAAAACTTTCGTCGTTTTTGAGGTGAGGTTTTGCATAAGTTTTAGGGGTTGGTGACGGTGGTGTGTGATTGGATTTGTCAGTTAGTTGAAAGATTAAGTAAATTGCTGGAGGTGTCTGAAAAATTACTCTCAAAGTTTCATAGTAAATGTCTGTTATAGAGGAAAATGAAGTGTGTTTTAGAAGACAAAGAATAACGAGCATTAAGCGTACATATATATGTTATGAAAAAATGTCTTTGTTGAATGAACTAATGTATAGCACATACAATTACGTATTCCTGAATTTTAAGTACAAGAACAAGTAGTTAGACATTTTTCGAATAACATCTGGTCTATTTGAAAAATTTAAATGCTACCGAACTCGTCATTTTCACTTTCAAATTTAAAAAAATTACAAAATACTATTCCATGCACGTCTTATTAAAACAAATTGCATTCTTATCTTTCTGTTCTTGCTTTTAATTAACCGCGTACATCGCTTTGTAATTTCAATATAGCGGTACACTGACCACACGGTAATGTTAAAATACGGACACAGTAGTAGTGCTCTTCTTTAAGAAGTAAACTATATGTTACAACTCCCGTGAATTATTCTATTATTTATTGTTTTTAATAATTTCCTAGCGTGCTCGAGTATCTTATTTTTGTCATACTCAACTTATACGTGTATATATATAAAAGTTACGTAGGTTGTTATGAAACTGAATGTTTTTTTGCGTGATCTTTTTCCTACAAACTCAAACCGTAGCAAATAAACTCGTATTTGTATGTTTCTTTATTATATAAAAATTGTAATTATTTTTTTGAAAAATGTTCGTAAGGTAAAGAAAAATCTAAATTTAACGTTATATATATGCATTGCCTGTGAGTGTACGCGTGTCATTGAAGAAATATATATAATCTTTTCGAGCGGAAAAATTCTTAAGACGTTTCTGCATCTGTCATCAAAAATGTTTTCGATAAGAATTTCATATTATTTTCATTCTTAAAATGAAATATTTTTCCTGTAATGGAGGATAATCACGATCTTACGTTATTTACTTCAAGATCAATTCTCCTTTTTCGTTGTTTACTGCTGCATCAATAGATTAATAACTGGTAAAAACTAGTAAGTTATCGTGAGTATCAGCTTTATCGCATCGATTGCATTGATCAGTTTTAATGGACTGGCACATTTTGTTTGAAAATAATATTCCAGTTATCAATAACAACATTGATATTCATTCTTCTTAATTAACTTTCTATTGTATTTTTTTACTATACAAGGAATATTAATCATATCAATGTAGAATGCCAGTACTAATAAAAGAAAACGCATTCCAAACATGAATCATGCCCAAAGTACATCACAATATAATGATTATGTAAAAAATTCTAACATAGCTTAGAGCAAGGAACATAACTTCTTTAATATTAACTATGAATCATAGTAATACAATATCAAACATTTGAACAAAACCTTATATAATTAAATCGTCTCACAATAAATTCTACAAGCGAATATTCCTTTGTCCACTTTCATATTAATGCCATACTTCCCACACTCACGGTAAAACCATCGTACGCACAATCTTACCTGAAAACTTTCTTATTACATCCTCCTCCTCTACAGAAAAAAGCATACAACCCACGCACAATGACCATCCTAAAACCCCATCGACCCCAATCATCATGCCTTACACACACTTCTCTTTCTCCCTCTCTCTTACACGCCTCCTTTTTCTATATTAAAAAACTTGTAATCCATCCTGTCTCTCTTTTCACTGCTGTCTGTCTCTCGAAAAAAGATAAAGAACCCACTACGCGCACGGCCTATCAGCTAATCCGGCTCTCGCTCACGCGCGCGAGTCCCGAAATCCCATTTCCGGTCAATCTTCCCTTAGCACGGGTGAGAGACCTCGAGAGGACTCACTCAGCTCTCTCTCTCTCTCTCTCTCTCTCTCTTGGAGACAGTCGTCGTATAAGGGAAGGAATGAGGAGGAAAAGGAGGAGATATGGGAGGGTGGGGATAATGGAGCTGTACGCAGCACACGCTCGATACCGAGGACGCAGATACGCGGTGCGTATGGAGGGAGGGAACGAGAGAGAGAGCGAGAGAGATGTGTTTTTTTGGAGACGATGGCTGGATGGGAGGAAGTGGGGTGGTTTTGAATGCTGGGAGGTAACGTATTAATATAGGGTAACAGAATGAAGAGAGTGCGGCTGAGGGTTCTGCTTTTATTGACGGTTGCGGTGGTTTTGAATAAATATATGGTGGTGACGGGAGAGATATTGATACAGAGAGGCTTGAATTTACGTAAAGTACATGGAATTTTTGGTTTTAATATGTCTTAATACTTAAACGATCCGACTTTCCGTTGTATAATATAATTTTGAAATTTTTCAGACGACCGAAATTCAATATTATAAATTTGCTCTTCATTTCAGTAGAATAAATCCTACATAGTAAGACGCATAAAACTATATACCACCGATTCGTTCACCACACTTTAGGGGTGCGTCTGAGTAGTTAAAAAATTGTTTATTTCTTCTTTATTGCATCATCAAATGAATGTGAGTGAAAATAAATTTTTTAAGTATATAACATTGTAAAGTTTAGATATAAATAAAGCTAATGTACAATTTTATTTTATTTGGAAGCTATTAAAAATAACTTTTAACTGATATTATTTTTCGACTTTTACCCGGAAAAAAACTCGAAAAAAAAAATTTGATTTTGAATGCATGAATCGTGTGAGATTACTAATATTTTCTGGATCATTAAATCATTTTAGTTTACTAAATTAATGTACCGGCTACAAAATGTGAGTGATTTCCATACAAAATATTATCATTAACACTATTATATTCAAGTTTATTACAAATAGTAGAAAGAAATTTTCGACCCACCCCTACCACACTTCATCTTATAAAATTGTTTCAATTAACCCAGGCTATTTAGTATATTAAAACCTTAAAAAAACTCATGATTGATATCCCTCTCTTTCGCGAACAAAGCAGAACCGACGTTAATTCAAAGTCCTCGGTACCCTCTTATAAAACTTTTCATCTGCAAAAACTTAATTTACCCCGCAGCCCGTGCATCAAGCTCGTCTCGACTCTTCAATCCCTTCCGCTCAAATGAAATTTGAATAAATCCCATCGGCTGCATTAAATTTAACAAAAACTATACTTGCACACCTTTAACCAACTAATTCGACCTCTCCCTCAGCCATAGATTATCCTCCTCCCCAAAGCCAAACTTTCTTTCCTCTCTCTAAGAAAAAAAAAATTCACCCCAAGACCCACTTCTTTCCTTCCACACCCTAGTAGCGGCCCAACCCCTCTATCTTACCCTGACCTTCTCTCTCTCTCTCTTTCTTTTCTCTCTTTCCCTCTCGTCGCCTAATCGCTCTCTCGAAAGCCTATATAGGTGTGTCGTCGTCGCCGTCGCTACTACCGTACGGCTATACGCAGCGAAGAAGAGGGAGGGGGAGGAGGAGGAGGAGAAGAGCGCCGGCATAGTGGCGCGCGTCGGCGTATTCTCGCCGTGTGGTGCGCGCAAAAAAGGCGCAGGCGGGCATCGCAGGCGCAGGCGCTCTCGCGCGCGCGCACGCGTTGCCTGTATATGTGTATCATCAAAAGGGGGCAGCCAAGCGCCGCTGACGATTAGATCCGTCGCGAACGTGCCCCTGTGCGCTTGTTTCCTCTTTCTCTATAGCCTTTTTGCTCGTGTGATATTACTATTATTATTATTATTATATATTATACTTGCTATACATATCGTCGTGGCGGTATAAGCGCGCGGTCAGGGTGTTGACCAGTATATATACATATTAACCGCGAAGTGAGAAGTACTGTGCGATATATACCGTAATTTTCCGATATAAAGGAACAAGTGAGCGAAGAGATAATATATACCGATCTATATATATATGTACAAGTACTGTGCAGTGTGGATGGTGCAAGGATAATATTTATATATTGATATATGTATGTAGAAGACGAATGATAACCGTCGTCGCCAGTTTCACCTGACCGCTCACGCGTTATACTCTGGTTACTTGCGGATACCTTCGTATATACGTGCGCGTGGTGTATATAGGGGGTTGCATATAGTATATCAGTAGTAGTAGTGGTAGCAGCCCCGTTGTCGCGCGTGATTTATGCGTCGCCAGTTGCGCGACGACGACGACGACGAGAAGCTGCTCGTTTCTTGAGGAGAGAGCGAGAGAGCGAGAGAAACAGCTTGCGCGGATAGCATGGTGATAGGACGGAAATGAGAGTAAAGTGAACGGGAGAGGGCAGAGTGAGGCATTGTGAGGTTCACAAGGTGGTTTTTTTCTTTCTGAGAAAAGTAAGTATATATACGTATATTTACGGTGTATATAAGGTTATTCTTGGAAATTTTGGGTGAATGGTAGCCGTTCGTAAGTTTTATTTGTCTTGGTATGTTTTAAGGTGAGTGCGTGTGTGTTTTTTAAATCTGCAGTATATTGGTGTGAAATGTTGTTTTACAATGGTTAGGGACGTATATAGAGTAAAAGGAAACTTCAGAGTAGTTGATATAGTTATAATAGTTTAAATATAGAATAATAGTTTATATTTCGTAACGTTTAATGAGAAAATTTAATATAATACAAGATTCAAAGTTAATTATATTGAAAAGCGCAGGACGAAAACTTGTAATTTAATATATATACACGAAGCTTCAACTATACGGTATAACTCAGGCGCTTAATAGTAGGTAGCGCATTTATTTGTTGAATTACGCATATAAAGAAAATATTTTCTCGACTATACTTAGAAAGTTGCTGTTTAATTATCTTGGAGTGAGATATATACCGTGCTCCTTCTGCGGCTAAAATAGAATTAATATAGAAGCGAGACTTGGTGCACTTTGTTCACACGGAAACGCGTTTGAAGAAAAAAAACTGTCGTGTGTTGCGAAAAATCAGCTATATACCCGCATAATTGGTGGTTTGTTTTTTAATCATACGCGATCAACTGGCCTTCTTCTAATACCAGTGAATTACAGGCGACGCTTTGAAACCATCGTAGCGGTAAGAAACTAATACGTCGCGTGGTAATTTCGCTCGATTAATCAATTACGACGATTAATTTTCGTTTCAATTACACAGAATCCTCGCCGCCACCGCCGTCGTTAGACTACTTCCACTCTAGTTCCGTATCGTAAAGAGTTTAAGTATTATCTTTATTGCCAAAGCCTCTAATGAAGTTCGTTCGCTCGGTTGTATACGGCCCTAGGGGGATGGCGGCTGCGCTTGCCGCTTTATGACATGGTAAATCTTTAACATTGTTCAGGAGATTTTAGATAAAAGCCTCTTTTTTAGGTGTCTTTTATCGTGAGAAATAACTATTTTCCTGATAGTTATGGCTGGAAATCGTTATATGCTCTGGCAAAATTTGGAATTTCTAATAATGTAGTTTCAGTATTACTAAAGTATCGTGTATAGTCAAGGTCACGAGTTTAAGTCGCTCGGAAACATCTAAATTATTCCTCCTAAAGAAGTCTAAATCTTAACATGTAAGTCACTACCGACGATATACGAAATCGGTATAAAATGTCACCGTAAAACCCATTTGTAACCGCGTAACCTCCTCATACACCCTACACAACCAAACCTCAGCAGCTTGAAGAAACAATCAATTAAAAGCAGCACGGTTACATTCATTCCACGAAAGCTCTCGAATTTTCCCCCAAATTCCCGTATCGCGTATACGAAAAACGCCACTTCTGTAATCGCTCGGCCAAGCAAAAAAAAAAACACACCCGCGTCGACATCCATATCACCACGGAAAGCCTCTCAAACAAACGCTTCATGATTGATTATACCCGCTCAGCACTCCTCCCCAACGAGATACTCTCTCTCTCTCTCTCTCTCTCTCTTTCCACGTCAACGAGGCGCACACGTATATGTATATCTATACATTTCTGAGAACAGCTCTCGTCGAGACAATCCCCCTTATACAAGACATCGACAGCACATATATATATATATATAGAGAGAGAGAGCGCCACGATAATTAATCGCTCCGGTCACCAAGTCGTCCATTAAAAACAACGAGCGCGCGCGCATTTACGTTAGAACGGTTATTATGTAGATATGTAGGAGCGAGCTTTTTTTATATACACACGCGTACTGTGCGACCGTTAAAAGCATCGCGCGGAGAGTTTAAACATCCCGGTGCGATAACGTCTCGATACGGTTGCGGTGGCGTCGTGAACGTGAGTATAAGTTATGTTATATATAGGTGTGATCGCAAGGCGGGTTAATTATAATGGGTAGCGCAATGTGTGCATGTATACAGATGAGAAAAGGTGCTGGAATGTTGCAGAGAGGGAGGGAGCGTGACGGTCGGTGCTGGGATTGAGATTTCGGCGTGTGTGAAGACGATGATGCTATGCTGATATTTGATTGCTAGCGAAAATAATATAGGGAGACGTGTAAGGGATTATCACGAGAAAATCAAGGAGGTATAATTATATATCCAACGTAGATTTTCGTTTTCGGAAATGTTATATCGTTTCGTTCGCGGTAGCACAAGTTCTTCGTTGATTCAACCAGGAATGGTAGAAGCAAAACTAATTTTTTGTATATGAAATCCAGATCGGAACCTATACTCTACAGAATTCTTCCACGGATTTAGTGGAGCTTGTTAACGATGTCGGCGGCATTCCATCAATGTTCCATTAGTTCGATACTTTGTCTGATTGACAAAGGAAATGATTGATATAACAATGAACACTTAGCGATTACATATACATATAATATATAATACGAGCAAAATTTTTTGAGTATATATTCGGAATATATAATGTCAAAAATAGATGATCATTTAGTATACTTTGATCTTGGACGTTCTAGAGACTTTCCGGAGCTTGAAAATCATGCTGCAATGAATATTAATACATATATGAATGACTAAGCATATCGGGAATGTGGGTGAGAAAGCGAGTACCTCGACTAGCATGTTAAAAATGTTAACTCATTCCCTAAACTGTCGAACCATCAGTTTTTTTTTAAACATGAAAGAATTCAAACTACTTTTACATATACGTGTTATTACGTACATAAGCTGTTTATTCATCATGTCGAATTAAATAATTTTTCATCAAAAAACCTTAACCCTCCCCTTTACCAAGATAAAATATATTCTATTCGCCATCTTCCATATCTTTCCTTACAACTTAACTTTATGCTCCATAATTCACTAGCCGCGAGCGCAATTGCCCTACGCAATAAATAAACCAGCATCAGCATCGCACGTATACGCAAAAACATTCTCAGCAGTACTTTTATCTAATTCACGTGCGGCGATATTAAGTCACTCCTCTGCTGTATACGGTGTACACAACCCCCGCAGGGGTGTATAAAATATCGGTTTATGACCATCCACGCTTACGTGCGTATACACGTATAGAGAGGGTTTTCCCATATGGCTTTATATGATCATTGCGCGCGCGCGCGATTCGTTCATTTTAAAAAATATCTTGTATATAATCCCCATTGCTATAGCTGTGTTGAACTCCTTTTAAGTGCTAAATTTCGCGGAAGTAGTGCGCGCGATTTTGTGAGTGTACAGTTAAGTAAATACAAGTCGATATGTGTGTATGTAACGGTAGTTAGAGGATTTGTTTGAGGCTTAGATTTACAGTATATATTTGAGACGCTAAACTGTATACCGCTAAGTTTTTTTTTGACAGAACAAAGATATCAAAATGTTTTCACAGTCGTACGTGCTGGTATGCGTCGTATTAATTTGCGTAAAACGCATACTATCATGTGTACACGTCGCAGTTTCACAGGGTGCATAAACTTAATATAAATTTAATATCGACAGATGGGCTATATTTTATGGACCAATGTGATTTACTGCCTGCAATAAAAATGTCTATTTTAGCTACTGTTCAAAGTGAATACCGCAATATTCCTCATCTTCCCTCCATACACACATATGCACATATACGCTCCCATATATCACGATTGATAGACAATTTCAAAATTCTTCCATCATCTCGATATCGAAGTGTGTTATATAATAACTCTCCTTTAACCACTGAAGAAGAAAAAAACCATCGCTCGCAACTCATTATCAGCACATACACAAACGCGTCTCTCTCTCTCTCTTTCGCAATCATCAGAACACACACAAAGACTCGTTTGGGCGCGTGCACGTGTACTCGACACTCGATTGACCGATCGGCCGAGCGTATATATTCACAATACGGGTTCCCCACTCTCTTTCTCACTCGCACACACACACGCGTGCGCGCACGGAAGTTGTCGGCGGTATATAGCTTATTAGACTCAATCGTGACGTCACTCCCCCCTCGCCCCCCCATACGAATCGCCTGTGTGACGTCACGCCCCGTCGCGCGCGTCTTCGTCGCGCCGCAACCCTTGTGCGTCTGTCTTTCTTCATATTACAATTGCGACGACGTTGTAGGGTTATCGAGGCCGTGTGCTCGTAGACTCGTCCTGCGGTTCTTGGAGACGATATACAGGGTGTCCAAAAAGTATCGTAACACGTGTATAAGTTTTTAGATAAAATATTTTTTACCCAGGTTAATGTCATTTCCATAGTAACTTTTGGCGCTGGATCTAACGGTGACCTTGGTTTTGATCTTGTCGATGACCTTCAAGGTTATTTAGCCGAATTATGGCAGAGGATTGAACAGGAATCAACAAATATTACTCCTGAAATGATCGAAAATGCTGTTAGTGCTTTCTACCATCGATTAGCTTATTGTCAAGAAGTAAAGGGTGAATAATTCGAGCATTTAAAGTTAAGATATTGTGCTTAAGAATATAATGTTTATTTTATTATGCTTCTTTTTATTTATTATTACTACATTTTTTTATTATTTTTTATTTTTTATTTTCTTATTTTTTTTTATGTAATTTTAAAATTTTTTTTTTTTACATGTTATTATTATTTTTTTTTTTGAGGGAACAGAATTTACTTTGACCACGTCGTTATTCCTGGGTAACGCTAAATGTAAA
>JAYJLV010000001.1:18021154-18038735 GCA_036873485.1 Torymus texanus | reverse complement strand
AAAATTTATTATTCAATTATTTTTTACGTTTCATTTTTAGTATAATTTTGTTTGGTTGTTCTGATAATAATTGTTTGGTTATAACAAGAACAGCAAATTTGTCCGGTTCTGACTACACAGAGAATCTAAGCTACTACACTTACTTTCAACGCTCATCCGCTTTTTAATAGGTGCAATAGGAGTTTCTTGATTCTCATTGGACTCTTCATTTTTGCTTTTTGTTCGACTTCTTATAGATTGGTCTACAACAAATAGTTAAATAGACCTTTATTTTAAAATTCATAAGAATTTATAGTATTTTTAAAAATTAACATTTGTAGCAGAAATAAGACTCGATTTCAAAATAAGGCAATGATCTTTATTCACGTATTAGTAAAAATATATTTTATAAGTATAAATTATATCTACTAAATAAATTCTTTGGATTACTTCATAAATTTGGTATTTTATATGGACAAAATAAATATCCCCGTTCAAGTATAAATCATATAATATTCAAATAAATAATTTTTTACTAGAAAAAATTATATAGAAAAAGTTGAAAAATAATACTGCAACTGTGAACCAAGCTACTGGTTTACAATGAAAATTTAAGGTTTGCATGAACCACGAATAGGTATTATATTGGGATAATAGGCTGTTTGAATACGAATTAAGTGCAGTTGTTCTAATAGCACTAATCTTTTCAATTGTTCTGTAGTAAGTTCTCGGGTTTCATCATTTTCCGCATTTCTTGGCTCACTTTCATTACTTCCGATTTTACTTTCTGTCTTCATTGAATAATCTAATACCGTAGAACTATCAATGATGTTCATCCCTTTAAAGATCAGTATGTTTTAATCAAAAGGATAGAGTAAAATTATATCAAGAATAATGAACTCTTTTCTTTTAAATTGTAGCTTAGTAAAATAGGAGTTAGAACAAAATAATAAGTGAATGAGTGTTAGTTTTTGGTTAATATTTTTATAAACGAAAAATATTTCTATGCTAACTTCAAGCTTGGGATAACTTTAAAAGACATACCATTCCTCGATGAATCAATTGGAATTTCAGCACCATCAAAATCATGAAATCTTTTAGGTTTAATTTTTCGACCACTACGGCTAACTACATTTTTCTCTGTATCTTCATCTTGTGAATCATGAGGTGCATCTTGTTTTGGTGTTTGGTTTTCTGCAAGAATTGTTGCCATACTTTTACGCCCTCTCTTCTTTTTCTCAGGAACCTCCTTTAAGAAAAAAGTATTAGGATTGTGAAATACATATAATTTTGTAAAATTTATAAATTTGTATTATAATAAAAAATGTATGGAGTAATCGCACAAGCCAATTAAGCTTGATAATGGCCTGTCGGCAGCTCCCATTGATATTGGGAATATCAAAGCAACATATTTATCTTAAAAAATGTTACACATTTTTGATAAATCCCTTTTGTTTATTGAAACCAAATTTGAAAATCCAGTTGATATTTTTGAATATAAAACTGAAGTAATGTAAAAAGAATAGTATTGTAAATTATAAAGAAACTCAAAAATATTCAATTTCTAATAAACACCTTATTTTAAATTATTAAAACTTACTGGTGTTTGTATTACTTGAGACTTCCTCTTTGCAACCCTTTTTTTATCACCTTCATCGATTACGAGGTTTCCAGATTCACCATCATCTGCTGAAGCAACTGTGTCAGCTTCCTTTTCAGAAGCATCTTCAGCTGCATTTTCAGGTACATTTTCGGCACTTTCCGAATCTATAATAGTATCAAATAATGAAAAAAATTATAATTAAAATGGCTGTTTTTCTTTTTAAAATTTTTAATATGTACCTCTTGAAGATTCTCCAGAAACAGGATTTGGATTTTTCTTTAAATCTTCCTCAAGCTCTTGTATACCTTCATGGAAATATTTTCGTCTGACTGTTTTACTGAATTTATCTTTATTATCTGCATACTGGTACAGATCTTCAATCTTGCATGTTCCACTGAAATTTATTTATTATTTATTAATATTTTGAACAAAAATTTAAAAATTTAATATAAGAGATATAAAATTATTAGCCTAATTATAATTTATCAAACCAAGTAAATTTAAAAAAGTTTCATAGGATTCGCATTTAATGTCTGATGCAAAATTTATCGTGAATTACTTTTATCAATAAAAATATTTTAATAATGGTAATTAATCTTTTTATATTTACATTAAGCACAAAATGACAGCATAATGGTAATAAAACATTAATAATAGATTGTTTGAATATTGAATTAATATTTTAATTAGCTTATCGTTTGACTTCTACACAAGTAACTATTTTCTGTAAGTTGTTTAATATTGTCTGTCATATAAAATTACACTTTTTACAATTCCAAAAGATAACAGCTTGCCAATGTCTAACAAAATAGGTCAGAATCAACCATGTTTGCAGTATCCTTAGCTATGTCGAACTAGGTCACAGACATGTACCCCTGTATCTTCAGAACACTTAGCAACCACTTGGTACCGACCCAAGTAATCTCTAAAAATACTAAAAAATCATGTGAAACTTACATTTCCTTGGTTCCATAGAAAACAACGTGGTATTTAGCGTGCTTTGTATTTGGATCCGTGATGTTCTGTATCTGGAACCAAAAACCATGAATACATTATAATGCTCACAGCAATCGTTATCACCGCTCATAACCACACACTTTTCAACCAAATTTCGGTACATAACGCGCGGGTGACTCGGACCAAAACAAAGAACATATACAAGTTTTTTCCCTTTTTTTCCCAGTATAAAGACGAAATCCGGTCGGTATCCTAACCCCATCGGCGCGCGTCCCCCCCGTGGATGCGGTTCTACTTACTTTAGCTGGCCAGGGCGGATAACCTCGCACCTTGGCGAAGATCCGCTCGCCGACGTTGAATTTTTTCGGCAGCTTCACCATCTTCTCCACGCACGAACCAGCGGCGATGATCCTTTCTCTCTCTCCTGCGCTGCAATCCTTTTTATGTCTCTCCTCGACACACACACCGTTGTTTTGTTTTTCGCACGCGCGCTAGTATAGAACTGTGCTACCCGTCTGCGGCTTCCTCTCTCACTGCACACTAGGTATCTCGCTCGTTCTCTCTCTCTCTCTCTCTCCCTCCTTTTGATTACCCGTATAGCCAGCTCCTCTTGCGCGGTATACCGCGCCGATATGTGTGTTTCTCTCTCCGGCGCGGCGGCGGCGGTGGTGACCGATCAATGGAGGAGCTGCTACTGCAATGATGCCGCTGGTGGCATGACGGCAACCATTTGCCGACTCTATATCAAACGCGTGCACGCGTCTTTTCTGCCTGCGTATATAGAGGTGGAGACAAAACGCAAAATACGCTCTCGGAGGAGAATGAAAAGCGCGCGTCAGTCCGCTTTATATATTTCTTGGACTTTTGTGGAATGTCTCATCCCTAATTTTTGTTTGAAGGACGAAGGACTTGAGTTTTTTATTTTTTCTTACGGTGCGGGAAAGAGGAGGATGCGACGAGACGAGAGAAGCGCGAAATTCCGAGACTAGGATTGGCAGCTTCAGCGTTGCGAGAGAGAGATGAAATAAGATGAGGACCAATCGGAAAATAATTTAGATTAGTGACGGATTGACGGTTCTGGTGACAGTTTTTGTGACTGATTTTACAAATTATTTTTTTTTTCAATTAAAAATAAAACAAGGATAAAAAATTTAGACAAAAAATTAATTGAGTAGTGAGATTAAAAAAGGGGAAATTTTATAAATAAAATATAATTTATACATTATATTAGATCATCTGCTCTCTAAATCAACTCATTAATTAATAACTCTCACACCTCATTCCAATTTCCAAGAATTATATCAGATATGTATATGGGATTTCAAAGACCGTTAATTAACACGTGATAAAAATGATAAATGAAACATGTTTATTTTCTGATACTTACCCTTTACAGAAAAATAAGTATTTATTTGTATTTCTTGTCAAGGAAGCAGAAACCCAGTCTTATAGACCTATTCTCCTACATAATTTTAATTAGAAACTTGTGATTGGTATTTACCTAAATTTAACTTTTTTATACAATGTATTTTTGGATAAACTAAAATATAAAGTCTTTGTTGTAAGAAAAATACAATAGGAAATAAATTTATGCTATCTAAAGTATTTTAATTATAATATATATTTAGAATTTGTGTCTATTCACACAAAAATCACGATATACTTAAGTCAATTTGCGTGTTGCTACCTTAATTTTACTTTTATGCAGTGAAATTCGGACAGGTTAATTTTTTCACTTTAGTCTCTATTCTCTTTATTAAAATATATCATTTATTGTTCCTTACATGAACCTTGAAAACGCAATACAAATGTAAACAATGCAAGCTGAGACCGCGGAATGATATGTCTATAGTTCCATGTCTTCATGCTAGTGACTTAGTTTCGTTTAATGTATTATTTTTAAAAGATTTAGAAAGTATACTAAAATAAATTTTAATAATTATTGTTAGTGTAGTTTTTGTATGAAAGAAATGAAAGAAATAATAAATTTGTATTAAAAAAGAAAAATTAAAACGAAATTTAAAAAACGGACTTTGAAATAAATCTATTTATTTGTAATAAACATATAAGTATTAAAATATTAACAGAAAATGTAAAATTTTGTAAATTAAGTGCTTATAAATATAATGGAAACGTGAGAAATGTTTGTCAAATGAATCCACAATTTAGTTTTATATTTTTTTGCAGTATTCTTACACTCTTGCTAAAGATTACAAAATGGCAGCGATGTATAAATTTAATTTTAATGGTCGCTGTTATAAAGCAGTACTTTCTTTGCAATGCTGTTTCTGCAAAAATTATAGTAAAATAGAAATTTGTCTATCAAAATATCTATTACTCTAAGTTAACAAAATTTTTCACTCTCACGCGTTCATTTCTATTTTAATATATTCTTATTCAGAAACTGCACTAAATAAAAAGAAATTACTGCCACCATTTGTCAGTCAGTTTTCTTTTTGTATTTGGAATATTGATTCTCCATCCAATAGTACCCGCATATTGTTTTGAAGTTTATAATAATGTCCTTTACATACTATCTCTTCTATAGCAGCAAAAAGTAATTAAGGGGTTACAGCCAATTTTATAAAATTTATTTATAATTATAATTAATAAATAATTGATTAGATAAATTTAAAATAAGTTTTCAATCATCTGATCTTATTATAAAAAATTCAACCTTATTTGATAAAAAAATCTTGAACAAAAATGTATAATTAATTATAATAATTTTAAAATCAAGTAAAAAATATTATTTTGAAACAATTTTTATTTTAAGATTAGATGTTTTATATTAAAATGAATGTTATATAACTTTAAATAACAAAAAGTATTCCATATCACTTTTCGATTGTTAAAAAGCTATCAAATATTTATAAAATAAATATTTATAAATATTATATTTATAAAATTGGATTAATGTGTTTGTAAGATGTTATTTTTTTTTGTTAATCTTATCCCCCTCAATTACAACTCATGGGCTACATGTTGCAATTCTTCATGAATTAGGCCGAGGCTGTGCTAATATTAACATTAGCTACATATTCTGCTGCTAGCCTATCAAATTCAAGTTCCTTCTGAAGATAATCTTTAACAAACGGATGTTCCATGTGAGAATCCTTTAACTGTGTGAGATATCTATTTGCAACTTCTTGTGGTTTCCCCATGTGTTGTGACAGAACAATCATGTTAATTAATGTATCTGGATTATTACTGTCTTTTTCTAGCGATTCTTGAAGCACTGATTCAGCCTCCTCATATTTTTGTTGAAGAATCAAACTAGTAGCTTTACCATTTAATAACATGGTTGTACTTGAATACTTATCAATCATTTCCTGTGAAATACATTAAATTTAGAAATATTATAAATTATACAAAAATGTACAATAAAAATATAGAAATAAAAATATTCCTAAACTAGAAAGTATTCTTACCTGGAAGATATAAAATGCTTCTTGGTACTTGTCTCGTCCTGTGGTTAAATTTACCCACGCTAAAGCAAGCTGTGTTAACGTAGCATCATCATCTTTCTCTTGCATGACTTTAACTTCCTTTGTAGCTAAATCAAGACGATCCATTTTTAAGAAAATTTGTACACTTAGAGCAGAACACTCCAAGTTCTCTGCTTTATTTAATACTCTGAGAGCACTTTCCAAATTATTTTCATGGAAATAAATTGTAGCTGCGACAATCATAAAATTGTGAGTTTTAGGTTTTGAATCAATAGTAGTTTTATCAATTTCAGTCAGTATTTTATCTCTCCTGTCTGGATGAGCAAAATACTCTGCTAATAATTTTAAAGGCAATAATTCTGAAGGCGAAGAATCCTTGATTTCATCCAATACTATTCTAAATTTGCGTTGAGCAATGTATGCCCGGTACAAAAAGACATCCCGATCCATCTCTGCATCTGGTGAAGATGGCTGAAAAAGTTTTTAGTATTACAGTACTTCTTTAATTTAATAATAATATTAATAATAATAATAATACTGGTTATTCAATAATTGAAATAAGGTTAATCACTTTACTACGTTAAACTAATTGTATGTATAATGCAATTAGAATTGTACTTGCACAATTTTTAATACCTAATGTAAATATGTTTCAATGCAGACGGATTAACTATATGTACATTAACTTTTTTAATAATGTCTCCACTACTCCAAAGAGTAATAAAATATTCTTCATTCATCATAGTATTAAAAATTTTAATTCAAGAGTAGAATATAAAAAAAATTTCCATATTAAAAACGTTACAAGAAGGTGTCATCAAAACATTCTACAGACGACGCCAAATTGGGTATTCGACAACAAGTTAAATGTAAAAAAAGCGAGTGACGAAACATTCTCTCTCTTCCACTCTCGACATGTGTCAAGCGGCAAACCCACACGCACCGGACGAACACGTATGCACTCCAAACTGAATCTACACCAGCGCTTATCTTCATTTTCAATTCGAAAGCTCTAAATCCTCAATACCTTGACACGCTGTGCCTCATTGATGCACTGCTGATAATTGCCGATGTAGAAGTTGTTCTTCACGTCGAAGAGCTCGTCGACGTCGTTCTGCTGACGTGCCATTTTGACCGAGTAGCCGTCGCCGTCTGCAGTGTCGCGGAGTGACTACTGACTGCTGCTATGCTATCCGTGTGCAAGTCTCGATGCCGCAGTCGCTACCGCGCGCCGCGCCGCCGCCACTAGCTGAATCACACACGAGAAAGAGAGAGAAGGAGGCGACAGGATTTATGGTTATGTTGTTTTCTCTGTCTGTTGGATCTTTTATACATATAGTCCTTACCTACCAGCCCGTCCGCCCCCTTTATTTGCCATTTACGGCAGTGCGATAACCTCTCTCTCCTCGCGCGTTCGAGCCGCCTATATACGGGGGAAGGACTGTATAATAAATCGAGGATGATGCTTGCACGAGAATAAAGGCATCTTCGAGATGGGAAGATTTGAATGTATGCATAGATAAATTTATTTTTATTTGTAGATGAAATTGGGAATTGCAAAATTTGAAAAAGGCTTTTAGCAGTCGATAAAACAGGTTGTCGTTGGATAAAATGTTGTATCAAAATTTAAATTGTTATTGTTAAAAAGTTTTATAATTATGTTCAAAATAAGGCATTACTATATTATCATTTTTTTATAGTCTTTGAATAAATAAAGAATAAAAAGATAAATAAGTAGTTATTTTTTGTAAAAAAAAATTTATTCATAGCAATCAAGTAAAAATAAAAAAATAAAAAAATTACAAATAGTTATTCAACCGTTTTGTTTTTATGTTACAACTAATTTATGTACAAATAAAAAATAAAAATAATATTCAATATGCAAATGAGATGATGCAAAGAAATTCTGTTAATAAATTTATTTCCATTTCATTTTAGTATAAAGGAATAAAAAATTATTAATCCACTTCTTCAGGCCGCACAGGATGTGTTAAAGGAACTACAGATTTCTTTTTTATATCTTTCGATAATGCTTTTCTCATATCTGTAAAAAAAAAATGTAATTATTGTTTAGTTTACAATTACAAAAAGATATTAATAAGAAAAAAAATTACCATAAGCATCCTCGTCAGGATCACCACTATAATATTCTAACACAGTTCGATAAACAATATATCCTAATTGTTGGTACATTTTTATTGCCACTTTGTTACTAACTCTTACAAAAAGATCTACAAAATATGCTTGTTTTCTAGAAAAGAAAAATTAATGAATAAATATGAGAACTCACAAACTTTTGTTTAAACATCAGAATTCAGAACTTACTTCTCTGAAACTTCTTCCAAGAAGTTCATAAGGGTAGCAGCAAGACCCAACCTTCTATAATCTGGAGAAACAGTAAGAGCTGTGACATGCCCATGCCAATTTTCACCAACTCCTTCTGCTTTTCCCATTACTATGAAATAAAAAATACAAATAAAAAAATCTGAATTATTTAATCTAAGTAAATTGCATGAAAACAAGCACACTTACTATAGCCCATAATTTCACCGCTTGGTGATTCAGCTAATTGGAAATATTCAGGCCAATGTGCCAAATATTGCATATAAAAAGATAATCCATACTAATAATTTTTATATTAAGAAAAAAATGTTCCTAAAGAAAAGTTAAAAAGCACGTTTTTTTGTCATAATTAGCTTGTATAAAATAAACTTGAATTAAAATATTCTTTTAAATACTATATTTATAAAAATTAAAGGATACAGTTTCAGTTAAAGGATCAAGGTTTCTGCAACAGAAAACAATTTCATATTAGCATTAATTTGCATGGACAGACTAGGCATTCTAACAGAGAGTCTCAGATGTGAATACATTATAAAAGTAACAGATTATTTTACTCACACATTATTAAATTTAAATAAGTCATCGCAGGTGAATGGTCTTAAGGTAGACATGTCAACGAGGTAAATTTTGCAAAAATTTGCACAGGAACTTTAGTTTTGGTATTGTTGAGTGTCAGTAGCGTCGGACTACTGAAACTGCAGAGAGGAAAGGGGCAGCTGATTTAATTGGCAAGAGATATTCGCGCATGCGCACCAAGCTGATTCGGCGCGTCAGTAAGGTTAGAATCTCGATTGTAGTTGCCGCCAATTGTTGTTAAAGAAGTGCGGACGACTTCACTCGTGTCCGGCTCGCGTTCAAACCTGTCAGCAGAGTACGTTATATGTTGGATTCGAATACCGTCCCACGAGTAAGTCTAAGTAACCTACTGTCTGCTCTAACACTCTTAGTAATATTACTAATTATATTATAATGCTAGTAAAAATTATACTAATGTTACTTTTAATAAATTTCAACAAATTCCAGGGTAGATTACAGAAGTAAATATTGATATGTTTAAGTATGGCTTACTCAGCTTCGGCTGAGTTTGATACTTGGTTAAGGCAACTTGAATGTCCACAATCTTATACTACAGCGTACGCGAAACAAACGTAAGAATTACTTTTTATATTAGAAAATTTTAACAGTTTTTTTATGATACTTATGATATAATGTTATTTATTTGTAGACTTCAAAAAGGTGTACTAGGGTTAATATGGGAAGATCTTCCCAGAGTTATCCATCCACAATCTGAAGTTTTAGAAGCAAGAAAAAATATTTTATTATATAAATTAAAAAATGAACCAAAAGATTCTTTAATTCAGTCTATAAGAAGTACAGTTCACCTTCGAGAGGAGAGAAAAAAGCTTAATACTAAAATTCAAATTGCAGAAGAAAAATGGAAACAACAAGAATTTGTTTGCAGACAAAAAGGTATAATATAATTATTAAAAATTTGCTGACCAACTTAAGTAGTTTAATTCAAGTTATTTATACAAATTTATTACTTTTTTTTAATTGCAGTACATTTATTAGAAAAAAAGGAGGCAAAAAGAAAAAACCTAGAAATAAAAAAGGAAATACTTAAAATAAAGCATGAACAAATAGTGATGCAAATCAAAGATTGTGCAAAAATGCAAGAAATATGTCACCATTTGATGCCTCCAATACAGGAAGAAATATCTCAATCAATATTAAATGATTGTCTTTCACTAGTTAGTAATTATTCTGGTGGTCCTGAAAAAAGAAAAGTTTGTAGAATTTTTATACATGTTTTAATTTATTTGTAAGTTTAATTTAATATAATTTTTGCTAAAATCAACTTATGTTGTTGAAATTGTAGGTATGGAATAAAATTTTAGAATCACTGTCTTCTGTAAAAATACCAGTATTATGGAATGCTTTATTAACAGCTAGGTCACATTGCACTGATTATCTTATTCACTTAGATATTGAAAAAAATCAAGAAAATAACACTACAAATAGAACACATATAGATGTTGGTATAGCAAAACTCTGTAGTGAACATATAAATAATATAGCAAAACGATTTATAAATAATGGAAGAACAAAAAATAACGAAATATTAACCATTGAATATGTGGAAAAAATTGAAGTAAGTTTATTTATATAGTTTTGTAATATAGTGTATAATTAAAAATTAATTTTTATGTATGTTATATAGAAAATAATTGAAAATCAAAGGCCTGATTTGAATGATTGGCTACCACTGGCTTTAGAAGTAAGAAAATTGGAAACTTTACAAACCGAATTGCAAAGAGAGTTAGAAAAACTTAAAGAAGAATTACCTGCAGATACTGTCATGGTGAATGATGTTTTGATGCAGTTGATTTCTGAAATCAAAGCTGTGGATAATAAAACGGTAATTACGAACTTTATTACAATTTTTTTATTGTGATGTTTAAAATTATTTGATTGGTGTTGTATATATATATATACATTTTTTTCCAAAATTAGTTTATACTTTATTTAATAATTAGAACAATAAAAGTATTGTGAATAAAAAATCAATACTTTCACACCGGTAGTTTTTAATAAAAATTATAAACTGAAAAACAAATATTTTTGTTGATTTTATTATTATAAGAAATATTGTACATGTATGTCATATGAACTTTCTACTAAAAAAATAACAATTGAACACTTAAAATCTTGATACTGCATTGTAGTTCTGCAATTGGATTAAAAAGTTTTACTATTATAATTATATTATAATTTTTATAGTTTGACTGTGTTCAAGAAATTCAAAATGCCCTTGGGCTTCTTAAATCATCAAGAATATTGATAACAAAAACAAAGGAATCTCTTATTACTGAGTTAGAAAAACTTCAAATACTGCAAACAAGTGAAGTAAATCATTGCCTTGATATTGATCTCAATATGGAATTAATGGTTTTCAACAATATTAATGTTGATGCTTTAAGAAAAATTATGTTGAAGGGGGAAACTGGAGTATACAGGCATTTACGTGCATGTTTTAATAAAGCTTCAATGAGTGTAGATGCTTTAAACAAAAATAATGATGTATCAAATTTTCCAATGTTACGAGTACCCATTTATTATTTAGTGGACTTGTATAAAACTTTCCTTGTTAATACATCTTTGAATAAGAGAATTAGTGATGAAGGCATTGATATTCAATATGATGCAATAGAATCACCATTAGAATCTCCAACTGTTGTTGCCTACCCTAATCGTGGAATATTAGAATTGTTGAGAATGGCAGATGAAGTTTATAAGAAAACTCAGCAGCATAGCTCTGAATTTGAACAGATATTAAAGACTTGGTAAGTTAATATTAATTTTAAAATATTTCTTTTATATAAATATTGCAAAAAATATTTATAGCATTATATATTTTACTGGGTATAATACTATAACTTGAAATTACTATTTTTATGAATGTCTTAAGTTTGACTTCGAAATTATTTTTTTTTTTAAACTATTTGGGTGAAGGTTATTATACATGGTAATAGATAAATTAAAAAACACTTTCAAATTAAGCTAAATTGCACTATATTTTTGTAGGTCTAACCAAACGATAAGAGACGTAGTCTCTAAGATTTTCCATGACAAGGTCGTCTATGGAGCTAGTTTAGAAGAGTGGCAAAAACGCTATTCTATGATCATTTACGTTTTACAGAAATCAAATATCAACATTGCGTAACGTCGTTGCCTCATTTTTTATTCCTTTAATGTCATTATTTTTAGGAAATTATTTAATTCCGTGTTATGTGTATATAAGTGCTTTCAAAAAGTTATTAAAGAATTTTTTAAATTACTTTTTACAATAAAAATCTTAATTCTTATAAATATAATATCTCTATATGTTTCTATTTTGAAATCATTTTTATAAACCTTAAATGTGGTACAAATTTGTACACTTTTATTGCAAGTCATTTTTACGAAAAATAGAAATACATTTACGTATTTTTATGTATAAAAACATGCAATACATTATTTTAACGGTCGAAAAACTTTGAATCAATTTTACGACAGTAATGGTTTATAGTAAAAAAAAATACTTGTATACAATTGTAGAAATAAGAAAATTTTTCATAAAAAAATTAATTGCCAACATTTGTACCTTTCATGCCTTATTGGAAAAAATTTATATTACAATCTGTTTAAAAATAGTTTATAATTGGCACAATATACGTACCATCGAAATAACTCCACTTTTTAAAAATTCTGTATGAATTTTACGTTTCAGCATTTATTAAATTTGTGTGCTTATCGCAAAAAATAAAATTAAAATATTTCTGGATCTTTTATACCACAAATAACATTTTCGATAAGATGTTAAATAGTAATATTTAAAATTAGAAAAATTGAAGTATTAATCACGAATAAATGTGATACAAGCATGGCAATCTCAAATTTTTTGTTTGTGAAACTAGAAGTAAGAAGAAATTAAACGTTTCTAGATTTTCACTGTACGTTTCTCAATTTTACATATATTTGCAATGTTTTTCTAAACTTAGAAAACGTCAAATAACTGCTTCAATTGATTCTTTGAAAACGGGAGTTTGGAAAAAGTTAGTTATAAAGCTATTGATCCCGTCGTCGAAGAATGAATTAAATCATGTACCAAAAATGCACAGTGAAAAATTAATATAATTATTAGTGCGTACAATCTCTCCTTAAATATTTTATTTAGAGTTCCACAAATTTACCATTTTCGTTGTATTTTCTATGGAATCATATGGTATCTGCAATAGCAGATTTCATTTAAACAATTTATAAGATAAATTTTTTCCACTACAACTAACTATTTATATCCTAAATTTTGTAATGTCTATCACACTTTTTCGTCAGCAAGCACCTCCAATCTGTTTAGAACTTTTGCCATATCGAAGTCCTTGGCTAGTTTTAAATAATCCACTTTTCTGACAACGTGGATCGCCGCCCACAGAGGCACGAGTTTACATATTAGTCTTATGTGTGCTTCTAATTCATTACTGGTGAGTTTTGTCCTGTATGAATGATCGAGCTTTGTGAAAACGTATTCTAACGTAAGTACATTCTTCTTTTCGCTAACGAAGATATTACGAATGATCTTTGCCATCTCGGGTAGCCGTGAGTACATTATAGCTTCTTTGCTAGCTTCCGTTGATTTCGTCATCATCTCTAAAGCTTTGGCGGCTTGCTTTGCTCGAATTTTCTCGAGTAATGATGCAGGCACTCCTTTCAGAGATGGATTAATACTAGGTTTGACAGTCTTTGGAGTGGCTGGTGGCGTGTCTACAATAGAAATTTCGACGTTTCGCATCACATCTGTACATTCTGTAAGTTCTGAAAACAAAAATAAGCATTAGTCAATTAGGAAACTTGACGAATCACACGCTTTTTGACACATCAATCGAAATGTTAGACTAATAAATATTCTCTATAAGGTTTACTTACTTGTAGTACCATCAATTTTGGTCTGGTGGTCTGCTAACAATTCAATAGCCTTCTTCATGCGTGAATTATCGTTGAACAATTTGTTCGCTCTCTCAAGCACGTCTTTCGCCGTGGACATCTTCCCTTGTATTGGTGCTTGCGGGAGTTCGGCCTTTTCGATTTCTCTGCAGTTCTCGAGGTCAAACTCCGGATGCCACCTGGTTATTTTGTCTTTGAGGATTCTCATGGGCGGCTCCAAACTCAATAGGAACTTTTCGTGCTCGTCTTTCGCGATCTCGAGGAGTTCGTTATAGAATCTCCTTCTGCGATCTAATAGGACACTAGGTCCCATGTTTGTTTCTTGGGCCGATTTGAGAACGTTCTCTGCATCGGGAGTATTTCTGCCACTCTTCTCACTACTAGTTTCGATGACTGGCGTGATAACGAGTTCGTAGTTCCCGGGATTGGTTGAACAAAAACTACGAATCTTTTCTTGACGGAAACTGAATGCATCTGGGTACAGCGTTTTAATCTGGAAATTGAACAAAATAAAAATAAATTGATGTTTAACTTGGTATTTTAAGAAATTTTAATAAAGTGCACTCCTACCTGTGCTAAATGATCGAGTGTGAAATTACGGCGTAAAAGTTCTTGAACTGCGGGCTTCAATTTGCTGAATGTTATTAGTTCTCGACGATTATAAAACATAGCAGAAATGGTGTCGATGCTGCGGAAAGCTTCTGCCAAGAAACGATATTTGTAAGGTAAAGGTAAAGCTTTTACATCAGCCTCCACTAAGGATTGATATCTTTGATATGCTGGAGTCTTAGTAGGGCTACACGTCACTGGGCTAGCAGGTTCTTCCTTGGGTTCAAAAAGTAAACGACGTGCAGGACTTGCCTTTGGTGATAGCTGAATAGTTTTTGTAGGACTCATGAATTTGTTGGGCGATAGAAGAGATTTTGAAGGACTCATGGGTATTTCAATCTCTATGCGCTCGAATTTCTTAATCTTGATTGTTTCTTCATTCTTCTTCTTATCATCTCTCTTATCTTGCTGCATTTGATTTAGTTTTTCTAATTTATCTTCACAATTTTTAAATTTGGCAATTTTAGCTCTTAATTCAGCTAGCCTTGAACTTGTAGTTACTTTGTTCTTTATTTCATCATAACTCAATTCCTTAGTTTTTGCTGGTGACTGTTTTGTAGGTGTTTTAAATATTGCAGGCTCTTGCATTTTCTGTTCTATTTGGCTAGTCTTGGCAGCTCTTGTAACTCGTTTTTTAGTTGATTTTTTAGGACTCAAGCAACCTAATTTTTCAAATATTACTTTTTTGTCTTCTTCAATCTCCTTATTGACCTTTAACATAGTTTCACGTATATCAAGCTGTCTACTATCTTCATACACTACAGTTTTCTGTGCTCTGATTGATCTTGTTCTGGTAGTTGATTTAGATTTTGGACCTAAATCAAACTGTAAGTTTCTTGCCACTATTTCTCTCTTTGTTTCCATTTTAGTCTGAAAATTCAATTTCAAAATTTTATAATGAAAATATTTAATATTGATTATAAAGTAATACCTATGTATTATAAATTTTAAATAATATTTTGTAACTTTGTGAATTGAATTTTGTAATTTCAATTGCTAAACATAATTCTGTAAAATTTAATTTAGAATGTATGTTATTGCATTCGGTGTTTACATAATGCTCCATTTTTGCAATAATTGAAAATGCAGAGTCAGAAAAGTTTTTAGGTCATACATAACATTTATTGCACATTCATAACTGCCACCAAACAAGCTACGTTTTCATTTGTGCTCTTTACTTATAACTTCTTACATCTTTCAAAACAATGCTCTAAATACCATATTCTTTATTTAATTGCTAAATCAAGATAAATTATGTAATTTAAGTAAATCAATAAAAACAAAATAGTCAAGTTAATAAAATTATCAACAAATATTTTTCAAATTAATTTGATTAATTTCAAATCTGACTTATAAATAATTAATTAAAAGTTAAAATATAGTATTTCTAGCATCTAGTTTATAATAGGAATTTAAATTACTAAGTCTCTAAGTGAAAAACTATAGTTTACACTTTGTGCATGTATAGCTATACTGATCCACAACATTTGAAATTCAGTTGCTATCTCATCACTTATTTCAAAGGCACATTTACACAACAATGGTTAATAGTATACATTGAATGGAAAAATAGTAAATTTTTCGTACCCTCAACAATTCATAACAAAGCAATATATTTTAAAAAATTTCAGAACTTTTCATGTGTAATGTTTAATAAACAAAATGTTGTTAATGTAACTAAAGTATTATTATTATAATATGGTGCTTTCAAATTTAATAATAAGGAAGTTATGGTTTTCCAACTTCCTGTTATGTGTTAAAATACCTCAAAATACAAAATAATATCTTGATGATATTAGCAATCATTCCTTATCTTCCACACAGATAAAAATTCTTTTGAAGTGATAAATTCAGCTATAGATTGTAATTGTTCTCAAATCGACGAAAAAATACTTCAACGTCATCGTAAACATATAAATAGATAAATAAACAAATTAAAAAAAATTAAACAAATTCCTCACTAAATCAAACAAACACGATTAAAACGCATAAAAAAAAATTTCATCGGTCAAAAATCCCAACGGCTGCCCGATAACCGTTTCGGTGCAGGTACCCAGCATACCCCTTACACACAAAAGCCCTTTAAATCCCCTCCGAGTAGAAACGAACCCCCAACGAACCCCAAACAATTCTCATAACAACTCACCATGCTTTTAACCGGTGCGGCCTTCATGGCAGTTTGGTCCTCTGGAATCAAGGGCAGGACCTCCCTCTTATCATTGTCGTCGAGGATTAGAACCTTCGACTTGGCCCGCAGTTCCTCGCTGGCCCGACGCTTCCGCGTGGCAAAGTACGCTGTGACCGACGGCTGCGACATGTTTTTATACTCCAATTTATTCTTGCGTACGTACGAGGGGTTTACGACGTACAACGACGACGTGCCACCACGAGGAAGCCTCCGAAGCCCTCTTCTACTGCGCCAATTTTACGACAACTAGGATGGGATGAATACGTGCGTTTGTTCTCAGAAGGTTAAAACACACGAGATTAATGGAGGGAAAAGAGAGTGAGAGAGAGAATGCGAGCAAGAGCGTGAAAAACGACCGTTGGAAAAGATATGCGCACTGCTCCGTTTTCGATATATACTGACGCCTGCGTGTGCAACGGTCGTCGTAAGCGCGCTATATTCTCTACCTACCTGCTGTCTGCCTGCCTCCTCGTTCGCGCGCGAACGGCCCGAAAAGCGCGCGTATTTTGCGCTGTTGCCACGTTCTTTTCCCGCGCGATTGATAGTGAAACGCGCGGGGTGAGAATTGTGCGCGCGCAGCGTTGCCACGAGTTACAACCGGATGGCGGGAAGATTTCAATTTTCGAATTGATATATAGAAAGAATGAATGATTATTTTGATATATTTTATAGCGCAGTGAATAAACAAACATGTTTATTTGTAATTCATTCTTTTTTTATTAATCCGTAGATATTGAATTTTCTTGCCAGTGCTTGCAAAAATACTGAGTGTAATGGACATTGTAACGCAGAATAAAATTTAAATCAATTTATAATTAATGAATAATTTATTATATTGTTAAAAGGATGAAACAAATTTACATACTGAATGCAAGTTTGTAGTTACATTATATTGTGATTGAATTTTTTATATTTATTTAAGTTCATTGTAACATAAAGCAGTCGTTCTCTGTTAACATTTTTATTGTACAA
>JAYJLV010000001.1:17972884-18021054 GCA_036873485.1 Torymus texanus | reverse complement strand
TGATTGAATTTTTTATATTTATTTAAGTTCATTGTAACATAAAGCAGTCGTTCTCTGTTAACATTTTTATTGTACAAAAACAAAAAAAGAAATATCAAAAATATATGTATCTTTTACTTTCATTTACTCTTTTATTACGTGAGTAAATCTAACGCAACTCCCCCATGCAATAATAAGTATTTACGTCAGAATATAAAATAGTTTACTTTTAATTTCTTTATTTTAATTTTAATTTAAAAAACCCGTAATTTACCGTTTCCTGAGCATTTCACTTTCCCACCTACTTGCTCCAATAAAATATTCATTTAAAGGATTAATGACGCATGAATGAAAACGTCCATTCCTATATATATATATATATATACATGTATATTAATTGCGTCACACGTACTGAATTGTACTTTAATATCGTGACGTCATCATCTGCGTACTTAATCTGCAGTTTATAATATCTGCCGTACTATGTATAAGCATATCGTCTGGATCAAATCCAAATTATTAAATGATAAGATCTTGCAGATAAAAATAAAATGCATTCGTGCTGAGAAATGCATGCAGTTGTGATTAGACGACAAAAGTCACATGTAACGATCGTTCCTTCACCTGATGTATAGAAATGTAAACGTGGAATAGCACACGTCAACCAATAGATAGTCGCGTGTTGGCATGAAACATGATCAATGCTGATGATTGCAAGTATATGTGTGAATGTGTGGATCTTACGAGGTATTTAAAACGGTTTTTACGTTGAGTTGATGTCTTTTATAGCCAAAATAACGTATTTCTCAATAACTTTTTACAATTTAACTATTATAATCTTGATCATTGATGATATACTAATAAAAATCTATATATGTATTCAAACTTTAAACGTGTTTTGTTTATACTTTTTTGCATTGACATATTGTGTAGAAAGTTGATGCACTCGAAATGAATCAATTAGCGTCGAGAACAAACTTTGCGCGATAAGATAAATGCATTATGTATACATAAACACGTTGAGAGTTGACGAGAGTTGACGAGTCCGACTGCGTGGCTTAAGGAATTTTTCAAATGACTTTCCTTTCGCACGTTATATTTATTTTGCCATTGAAATGTTTACGATGGTCATAATTGAGAGAGAATATAATGAGATAAATTTTCTAATACTAATAATTATTATAATCTAGCGGTTATTTAGATTTAGGTAAAAAAACATTGTTATTATAATTCTTTTCTAATTGGATATTCAATTCCGAAATGAAAACATAATTTTAATTTAAAAATACGAACAGCAAAGAAATTTGTTACTTAAATTTAAAATTATTTTTCTAATATACTTTTACAATAAACATTTTTACGTTTAGAAATGGTCGGGTGGACTATATCTTCAATGCTGGACTTTCACCGTCTGAGATAAATTTATCACGCCGATGTATCCACGAGTATCATCTCACAATGTAAAAAATTATAAAATAAAACTTTAAATGTAGACATAATTAGGTTTATTGCTAAGTTGTACGGGAAAATAATAATTTTAAGGATTTTTTCATTGATATTATAGCTGATAATTTTTTTTATATTAATCAATTGAAACATTTCGTTCTACAGAATTATTATGGCATAATATCAGAGAGAGATATGATAATAAAGTACTAATTTAGTTGTCAAGACTAAACTAAACATTAATTGGGTGTCATTAATTTATCATGAATTTTACTGTCAATGTGTATTTACTTTGACTTTTGACAAAAATCATTTTATCGCTACAACTTATGTCATTAAACATAAAAATTGTCTTATTTAATAAATCAAATACTTCACGGTACACCGCGTTCATGTAGTATGAAGTAATTTAACCGTGTAATTTATTTATAATTTAATATAATTATTTAACCTTCTCTCTAGTTTCCCGTGCAATCTGTAAGTTTTTAGTAAACGTTAAGATAATCTCTTTAAAAATAAAGTTGAATTTTATAAAAAAAAAATTTCAATAAAAAGTGATAGCAAATTTAGAGCTTTGCGTTGAGAGAGCTAAGCGATACGATTAGATGAAAATTACGCCTACAGACATGCAAACCCGAGAGCTCGATAAGTGAATAGGTCAAAGAACATCACGTGGTACACATTGACACGCTTTTTACATGTGGTAGCGGCGCATACCTATACAAAAAAAACACTGTAGAACCTTCACTGTAGTTTAAGAAATGTTAATCGAAAAAAAATTAATTCAGACAGTTAATTTACTTGTTAACATCACAAAAAATACTTTATATTGTTTATAATCAAACTGTGAATTGAGCGATTGCTAAAAAAGACTTTTTTATCGCGACAAACATCGACGTATTGTTGACTGGAAATCTATGGCGATGCGTTGGGTTTAAGTTTATTTTGATCACTGAAAAAAAATTTATGTGAAAACAACTCAGCAGAGTCACCTGCCGGCTTGTTTCATCGCTGAAAGCGATTATCGTCACGAGCCCCTGTGGCCTAATGGATAAGGCATCGGTCTCCTAAACCGGGGATTGTGGGTTCGAGTCCCACCAGGGGTACAACAAAATTTTTTTGCAACATATTTTTGTTATAAAAGAAGTTATAAATGCTTGCGCACTTGATAATGCGAAATGGTTACGACCGACAGTTATATAGGTTTATGTGTAATAAACAACTTTTGATAATTTTTTCTTTAAAATGAATAGGCTCGTCAGGTTTAGTAAAAATATATTTTATTTATTTTTTTTTTTTACACTTTGTTTTCGTAATGAGAAATAAATCGAGCGGATGGATCAGTAACGCCTTTAACCCATTTAGGCATCCAATAATACGGAATTAAGTTCTCGGCACAGCCTTCATAGTGAGATTCGAAAACAGTCCTGCAAATAAAATTTATCGAATATACATTTCTGTGGCTTCCCGGAATAATCGAATAAGTCCAATTTTCGAGTTTCCGAGAAAAACGGGTTTTAATGTTCAAACTTATATGTAAGATCGAGAGAAACAAGATGAGTCGCGATACTTCACTAGTCAATTGACACATTCAAAACACATGTTTACACGCTGGTCTCAACAAATTATACATTTTCTGATGCGTTCAAAAAGAGTAAGAACACAACGAAGTATGGACTTATCTGATGGTGCGGTTCGCCTTTATTTTAGAGCGTATTCTTTAATTTAATTATAAAACTGGTCAATAAATTACAAAATCCGGCGTTATCGCGATTTTCAAAAAAGGTGGTCTTATTCAGTTATTCCGGGAAGCCGGAATTTTTTTATCTTTAAAAAAATCACTCGGGTAAGGAAAAGGACTATAATGATACGGATTTACGAACTAAAATAATATAATTTCAATTAAAATATTAACCATGTAAACAAAATAAAAAATTACCTATAGTAATAAGCCTCTTTGGTCTTTGGAGTACAGTGGGGATATTTTTCATAAGCCGCTTCTAAGTCTTCGTCTTGTACTTTATCTCGTACGATTTCATCGATAATTTGAAACAGAGATTTTTTAACAGACGTAACGCCGTCGCTAAATGCTTCTTTTCCTCTCCATAAAATGTTGGATGGCAGTAATCCGGTTCCATCAAATGCAGATCTAAGTAAATGTTTCTCTACACCATCTAAAAATTTCATGATAATTTTAATGACCTAATTAAATTTTTTTCTTAAAATAAAAATAAAAAATAATGTATTACTTTGTGGTTGTCTCATGGATGGGTCAAGAGAAAGATAATAATTAGTAAATTGTAAATCCAAAAATGGTACTCTTAATTCTAAACTCCAGGCACTAGTTGTTCTGTCAGCTCGCAAACCATCATAGAGGTAAATGTCTTTTAATAATCTCAAAGATTCTTTGTGACCGTCAAATGCACTTGGTGCATCTCTGAAGTAAATATAGCCTTGTGCTAGTTCATCAGCACCTTCCCCACTAAAGATCACAGTAGTTTCTGTGTTATTTTTAATGTATCTCGAAATTAAATACATTCTGAAAATAAAATATTATAATAAATTATACATATAATTAGGTTTTTTTTATGCATCATAAAATAACTTACCCAATTGAAGCTCGAATTGTTGTAATATCAAATGTTTCCAGATAATAAATTACTTTTTCAAGAACATCTGTAATATCTTTTTGTGTTATAATTATTTCATGATGCTCAGTTCCAATGTGGTCTGCAACCTAAATATTTGAAATATGTTAACAGATTTCTTAGTTTTATATTAGGGAATGGTTAAATATAAAATAAAAATTTCAAACCTGTCTGGCTGCTAGAATGTCCGGACTACCTTTCATACCAATAGAGAAGCTTTGAATTTTATACGACAAGTTATGTTGTTTAGCATATTTCACAAGAAGAGCAGCTACCAAACTGGAATCTAAACCACCAGACAACATACAACCTATCCTTCTGTCAGCCATTAAACGTTTTTCTACAGCAGCCGAAAATAATTTTCTAATATTCTCATGAATATCTTTAGAACTCAAATCTAATTGCAAAAATGATTAGAATTAAAAAGATGTAAAATTGGATATCAATTATTCATCATTATGAAAGAAATGATTAAAAATTACCATTCCATGGTATGAAAGGAACAAAGCTTGGTTTTTGCCCTGGTTCATGAAACTGTTCTTGTCTGACAAACTTTACAAGTCCATTTTCCAAAATATCATATTCTTCATATGTACCAGGAGGAAAAGGTTCTACCACGTGATCACCAGTGAGTAATTTTGCAACACCTGTTATGGCCTATCATTCAATAACAAATTTTTTCATTAAAATAAATAAAAATGTATACACTTAAAATATTTCTTTTATAGAAAAAAGTGACTCACTTTAGCTTCAGATGCTACAGCCAACTGTCCATTTTTGGTGAATACTCTGAATAGAGGCCTAACACCATATGGATCCCTGCTAAGTAGAATTTTCCTTTTTCCAATATCCAACAAGCAGAATGCAAATACTCCATCCAAATTACTGCATACTGCATCAGCTCCTTTTGTGGCATACAGATGGGTCAACACCTCTACATCACACTTGGTGGAATATTGGAAATCATATTCCTCCCTCAACTAAACAGAATGATGCAATAGTATAAAATTTTACTATATAAACACAAACTAAGAGTAAATGTTCAGAAATAATATTTCAAATTGAAATATTAAAAAATAAATCAGAAAATCTGTTCTCACCCTCTTGTGGTTGTAAATTTCCCCGTTGCAGAGCAAGAACAGAAGAGGATACTTGTATATCCTGATGGGCTGCATGCCGCAGAGACTGTCAACAATGGATAACCTATGGAAACCCAGGTAGGCATTCTGCAATCCGACAAGCATATGTACACATTAAAATCACTAGCTCATAAAACACGCAACAATAATACGATCCCCAACATATTGACATGCAAAAAATTCACTTACCTTAACGCGCGCATCGCATTCAATTTTAAAGGCATCGGGGCCTCTATGGGTGATCTTGGAAAAATTGTCGCACACACAGGTGAGTGAATTGGTGTCGAGACCGAAGAGAGCCCATAATCCGCACATGTTGATCGACGATTACTCCTTCTTGGCAGTAGCGAGCCACGAGGTGTACTAAACTGGTCATCAGACCGGCTGCTTGCGCTCGCCGCAATTTGGCTCGATGCGGTGACGTGCAGTTGCGAACCACGTGGAACACGTGCGCGCGCGGCATCGTTTCGGTAGTAGATATAGGTATATAGATGACCGTTCAAGAAAGATGATTTCGTAGACCGCATCGTATTCGCACGCGCACAAATCACACATGTTTCAATGTATACAAGTGTGTAGCTGTATGCGTGCGTGGAAATCGCTACGTGCTCCGATTCCACGTTCGACGTTTCTCCGATTATACGACTAATATAGCGATTCGCTGCGCGATTTCTGCTGCCATCACGAAGGAAGTGTGCTATGATGAGCGCGAAAAGTAAAAGTGATTATGGCTGTACGAAGGTGGCATATCATGACAAGTAGATCGAGTCTAACACGTGCGGTTGTTTTTACTGAGCTTTATTGACTCGCACGAGCCAGACTTTATCTACTTGGTTATCGATGTATTGTAGTACGGGAAGTAATTAATTACCTATATGTGTTTGATAAGCGGATAACTTATGTGTCTAAGCCATCGAATTATTGCTTTTGTTTGATTTTTCGTGAATGTGAAATCTCTCTGAGCGATTTTATCTTATGATGTGGCATTGGTACAAGGCTGAATTCTTATCGAATTCTTTGGCGAAAAAATAAGAAGATAATAACCGGGATCAATAGGGCAATTTTGCACGTGGACCTAATACACTTACTGATCTTCCGAACCTATAGAAACAATTAAATACTTATCTACTTATCTTAGTGTTTTTTTACAGTACCAGTAAAGTGATAAATTGATCATTCAATGCCATCATTACTTAGAACAATAAATGACATTATTAAGTGTCTCTGATTTTTTTTTCAGCACTGATAATTATGAAAAATATATATTTCTTTGTAATTGTTGTTAAATGCGAGATTATTAAATTTTTTAAAATACTATGGAACTATGAATTGTAATATATTCTTTATTGCTCCGTTTTTGTTTTATATTGCTCCATTTTTATAGTATTGTAATATATGATTGTAACTTATATTTTTATGATACTTATATTAATAATAAACAAATGACAAAATAATTTATAGAGAATTAAACAAAAAGTAATCGATTAATTATTCAAAATCTATACCTTTGGTTATCTGAATCCCATATCACCATCGACAACTACCCCGATGAATTTCCATACCAACTGATTCAACTGTCACTCACCATTATCAAACAATATATTTCTCAGTATACAGTATACAAAGTGGAATCCAGAACCGTGTCAACCACGCGCGGATTCGAACGATTCGCGCGCGCGAGAGACACACGGCATCGTGCCAATATCATCATCACATGACGCTCGGACTCTCGGCGGTGTATATGTCCGTCCATGTGCACCCGTCACACTGCACCCACACTCACGTCCAACCCACACACCAACGAGCGAGTTATCACCATTTTTAAGTTTAAATCCTGTCGCTGCCAGCAGCATATACTATATACCCATACCTCTATATATTGCCGCGTGCGCGTGCTCTCTCGTATAGTCTTATCAAGGTGAATCGTGACGTCATCTCTCCGAGTACTCGCGCGCGACAGTTAGATGTTTTTGAAACTGCGCTGAACGCGCGAAGGAACTCCAATAAAAAAGTCCGAATATACAATAAAAAAAAAAAAAATAAATAATAAGCTCGAGGTATTACACGATCCGACGATGAAATGTTAGAATGTGATCAAATAATTTTTTTTCAAATCATGGTTCATCGCGGCGCGGAGTTATCGATGATTACAGGGTATTAGGCGGACAATTTATGCGCATCTTCCGAGCGCGCGCGAGAGAGGAAAATCACGAATCACGCGCACTCGTCTCTTCTGTTATCGGTTCAAGGAATGCCCGCGATGCTGGTGTTAGCAGAACCCGCGCCAATAAGTAGTAACGATCGCGCTCACACAGACAAGTAGTATAACCTTGCTCCAAAACAAGAGAACAACGTTATACACCTAACCTCAATCACGCGCTATTCGGCAAAAGTCCTCCGCTACGACAATATACGTATTAACAGCAAACAAAGCTCTCCTTCTCTCACCGACAGACCGGATCTCTATCCACATATATGCATCAAACGTAAAAATCACGGCACATCGCAGTTCTCTCTCTCTCTCTCTCTGTCTCTCTAGTCACGCGACAGTCACGATTCTGTCACCTAACCTCTCGTGCGCACTTCGCGTAGCGAGCAGTTCAGCAGTAGCAACAACAGCGCTGTGCTCTATCAGTCTATCTCTCTCCTCGCGCAGCAGCGGCGGTGCAGGCGGCGAGAATCGAGTCGAGCGCGGCGCGAGACGAGAGATCAGTAGTAGACGTCCGCGGACGACGGCCGAGCCGCGCCAGTAGTGTGAGAGACACACCGGGAGCACACTCGTGTGCAGTGTGTGTGCACGCCGTGCGCGCGCGTCGTCTCTCCTCGACGACGACGTCGTCGTCGTCGTCGTCGTCGTTCCTTTCACTTCTCGTAAATATATCTTCTTTCCATTCTCGCCGTGTGTTTTGTCGCTCTTTTCGTCCCGTCTATATACGCTATATACGCGCAAGTGTGTACATCTATACATATACATGTGTCCATCGTTGTGATCGTCGTGTGTGTGTGTTTATGTGTATGTGCGCGCGTGTGTGTGTCGACACGGACTGCTAATAGGCAGAGCGCGAGCGAGAGCGCGCGCGAGCGCCGCGAGGAGGAAAATGGCATCCGCGACGTCGCCGAGCTCGCCGGAGGCCCGGGGGACAGGCGTCGGTGGTCAAGGACCACCGGCTAGCCAGCAGCCGCAGCAGTTCCCTGTCAACAAGTTGATCAGGGTCGGCTACTATGAGCTCGAGAAGACAATCGGCAAGGGGAACTTCGCCGTCGTCAAGATGGCCACCCACGTCGTCACGAAATCCAAGGTGACGGGAGAGTTGTTGTTTGCGCCTCACTGCCTCTCTCTGTCTCTCTGTCTCCCTCTCTGTGCATCGTCCCCGTCGGCTGTGTATGCGTGCATGTCTGCCTGTGTATGTGCGTTGCGCGTGTCTGTGAGTGTAGTTGGTGCATTGGGAGTTTTTTTAAGAGAGGAGAGCGAGTTTCTCTCCCCTCCTGCGCCGCCGCCACCGTCGACGACGTAAACGTACACACGTTGTGTTTGTGATAGCGCGCGCCTGAGTGTCTGTGTAAAGTGTATGCGCCTCTGTGTGTGTACATGTATGTCTACAGTTTTATCAACTTTCTCTCTCTCTCTCTCTCTCCCTTACTCTCTTGGACGAGTTACTTTCCCGTCTGCTGCTACCACTGTTCTGGTGGTAGCGAGCTGTCATGCATGTGCTCCGAATGAGCTGATTTTTCCGGAGCAGCGAACATTTTTCACACAGCGAGCAACTCTGAACTGTTGGCTGCGTGAGAGAGAGAGAGAGAGAGAGGGGCTAATTCTCTGATAAGAGAGGCGTACGTACGCACACAGAGACGCACGCGCGACGCACCGAGAGAGCGAGTGCGAGAGAGAGAGAGAGAAAAAAGCGATGAATGGAGAGAGAGAAGAGGGAGGAGAGTAGGGGAGCGAAAGTTTATTCGCGCCGAGTGCCAGCGAGTGAGACAGATAGAGTACTAGTAGTCAATATATACTTGTGTCTGTCCTCTCTCGCTCTCTCGCTCTGTCTGTCTCAGTTTCTTTCGTGTGTTTACGATTATCACGCGACGCGTATACGTACATACGCGCGAGCGCGTCTCCGTCCCTCTCTGCTCTCTTAAATTCGATCTACTCGATTTTTTCCATCTCTGTCGCTCTCTTTCTCACTCGAGCGCAACTGCTGTCGCGTTGCTTCTGTGTAGCTCCCGTCGAGAAATTGCCGGATACGTACGCACATTTGGCGCATGACTCGGTTTACGTCATACGCCGCGCGAGAGAAAGAGACGACGACAACGAGAGAGCGAGAAAGAGCGAGATGGACGGATAGATAAATCTAGTCGTAGATGACGTTTAAAGGGTTACTTCTATCTCTCTCGTCCCGATGTCTCATTTTTTTCTCCCCTGCTCCGCTTTTGCTCTCATCGTGTAAATGTCGCATCTTTTCTCTTGGAGTAAGAGATCTACTTTTGCACTTTTTCTCCTCAATGGAGTTGCAATGAGAAAGAGAGAGGCAGAGAGGTAGAGAGGAGAAGGAGGAGAATTCGTGATGTCAGCGCGTATTTGTTTTTTCAATTTTCACCAGGATGTTTTTCTCTCCTCTCTGGTCTGTGTTTGTCTTTGCTAATGCATTAGATACACTTTTAGTCAAACGAATGGGTGGAAGAGAGATAGATGGTCTTGAAATTTATGAATATAAACGAATTGCACTTTGGTTCCCTGATTTGTTGCTTCTGCTCTGATATTTTTTATGCACCTATATTAGTTATAAAAATTGTTATCCCTATGGTTTGAAGCATTTTGATTAAATGGATAGTTTTGTACTTATCTTAATTTACAAAATTAATTTTTAGAATACCTAAATTTATTATTTTATTAGAGTTATAATCTAGATGCTAATGCAATATTAATTAAATAAAATTAAACAAAGAAATTTTTATTGATGTACTTCTAAATTAATTAAATTTAATAAGTGTTATTTACTTTTTCTGATAATCTATAAATCTATTATACTGCTAATTATCATTAGAGTTTTCAAATACTTTTATCTACTCTATCATATCTTATATTACTTAAAGTTCAAATACAGAAATGCTTTTGGTTATACCTGTTGTTTACTGAAATGATATAACTTATATATGTAGATGATATAAATAATAATTCTAAATATATCTAAATTATTTATTCATTAATACTATTCATTTTCATAATAAAAAATCTAGCTGTAAATATATGTAAACTTAAATTTGAATGACATTATTAATATTGCCAATTTAAAGAAGTACTATTACATGATAAAAAATACTTTGGAAAATAGATGTATAAAATTAAATTAATGCACATAATGGCCCAGTTGATATTGTGACATAATCTAATTTGTATACATATACAATAGTAATCCACATTTTTATTGAAAGAATCAAAATGTTTCGAAACCTTAACTTAAAAGTAAAAAAAAATAATTAAGTAATAAATATAAATATTCCATTGCAGGTGGCCATCAAAATTATTGACAAGACTAAGTTAAATGAAGAAAATTTAGCAAAAATATTTCGTGAAGTGCACATAATGAAGAGACTGAGACATCCGAATATTATTAGACTTTACCAAGTGATGGAAACAGAAAAAATGATATATTTAGTGACTGAGTATGCACCTGGTGGGGAAATATTTGATCATTTGGTCAGAAATGGCAGAATGACAGAACCAGAAGCTAGAAGAGTATTTCTTCAAATTGTTGAAGCTGTTCGTTATCTTCATCGACAAAGAGTTGTTCATCGAGATCTTAAGGTATGATGAAATTTATAATTATAATTATATTTAGTAAAATTTAAATTTCTCTAAAAATTATAAATCATCAAATGATAATAGTACTTCAACTAGATTTAATATTATATTAAATATCAAGTTCACATAAATATGAGTAATCAAATTATTTAACACTAAATTTATATATTTATTGCTGCACATTAGACAACAACTTCGGATAATCTTTATACTATGATTTATTTCCCATAATCTGAAGAAATACAATAAGTGAATATTTAAAGAAACTAATTTTCACGTTATTGTTGCGTCGTCTTTATGTCGAGTCATACGGTATTAAAATACATACATTTTTAAAAGATTTTAAAAACGTCTTTTGTGCGTTACATTTAGTGACGCCATAGCTCTGAATTGTATCTATACGCATCAAACTATGTCAAAGCTTCGAGCTCATAAAATATTAAAAAGTTTTAAAACACGCGTAAAGTTATTGATGTAAAAATTCACTTATTGACGTAACAGCTAGGTACTCAAATTTTGAGATGACGTAAAATACTGTATAGTTACAATTTTCGTGATGCGATATATAATATTGATTTTTTTATTTCGTTAGCTATACAAAATACTATTTTATTTTTGAAAACTAATAAATTTAATAGCTGTATAAAAAAAGCATCAAAAATAATATGTCGTAATTAATTTTACCAAGTCTATTTTTATGTATATTAATATTTTTATTGGCAAAACGTTACTTTCGCAAGCTTCGCGTGCGATTTGAAAAAGAAAAACACAAACTTTCACGTGACTCAATATCTTCACGTGCGTCAAAGCTTTTTACAAGATTTTAAGGGGTAACCAACCAGCGCTTTTATCCGAATGCAATAGTTTACGTCATTTCAATTTCGTTGTAAGCTTGCCAATATTTGCGTATTATTCAGTAATAATATAGTTCTCGAATAAACGTAAATATAATAAATTCACGTGCGTGCGTACATCACGCGACAATGTTGATGAAAACAAAAAAATTAGTGATTCTTACGGAATCCTCTTTGAAGTCACGTATTATATAAATTTTTTTAAGTAAATTTTCGGTATACCAGACTCAGCCCGTTTTAATTTCCTTTATAAACAGGTTTAGAAGTCAAATTTATATTCTTGCTCCGAAAAGGCCGCACGCGTTTTTAGCTTATCAATGCCAGTATTTCTCCTGTATCTTATTAATTTTTATATAAATGCGAATATAAGAGAAAATGTTTATTTTGACGAAATTACGTTTGATAAACTGCTATTGATTTTATATTCAATGTTGTGTGTGCAATGGAAATTTTCACATATCGTATATTTAAAGTTCGAAGTAAACATACGTTAACACGGAATTTTAAGTATTATAAATCTCAAAATTGCTAACAAAATCATAATCATAATTATAAATTGCAAGGCATTAAAATAATTGTATAATCAAATACACAATATAATATCGTTTATATATGTTTTTTCATATTAAAAACGTTCCATCTTATCAAAACAATAGTAAGAAATTACATAACTTCTTATCGTCGTTATAATAACACCCTAAAGAGAATACATATCATTGCGCTACTGTACCGAGAAGAGCCATTATGCCGAGAGAGAATAACATACAGCATATATACATTATCCCATTGATATGGAGCAGGCGCGATAAGGTAGGGATCTGTTACGTGTATCGCTATCTAGTTATGATAGCCACAGTCTCCCCGTCGGACGACGCTTCTCTTGGCACGCGCGTTTTCATGCTAGACGATTATCGGCATCAGCCCCTGTGGCCTAATGGATAAGGCATCGGTCTCCTAAACCGGGGATTGTGGGTTCGAGTCCCACCAGGGGTACACCAATTTTTTTAAAATTTTTTGATTTAAAAAAATTGCTTTGAAGGAAAAAAATTATAAAACAAAATTATATTTTTACTAAAGTTTTTTTTTATTTGATTTGATTTTCATGTTACACCCACGGTTATTACAATCGATCTTAATCAAAATAAAATTAGTTAAATAATTTGCATTATTGCATCATATATATTATCAAAATATTTTTTCAACTCTGTACATTGTATATGTTACAATGATGTATAATTGATAGTAATTTTTTATACTATAACAATACAAATATTCAGAATAGCATGGAGTACAGAAATTTAGAACAGACGCTCGACGATTAGTTGACATATATGACTATATGGGTTATACCCGTACCTAGAAATAGCAGATCTGCATGTGATGAAAATTATGTAACTAAATGAAATTAATTAGTCTGAAATTACATGAACGCCACGATCAATCAATAGTTTTAATAAGGCAATGCTCCATGATGAACAGAACCGTATAGACGAGCTTTCCAGGGCTGTGTTCTGTGGCTGAATTATTATTAATCTACAACTGTTTGTATGCCACGTGTAAAAGTAATTAAGAATCGATTATATTGTAAAATGCCAGCATTGAAAATTAACATACGACATTAAACTGAATGCACTGAAAACGATTTACGTAAGGAACGGTGCTCAACATATAATTTTCCTCGAATTGCCCGTCAGAGCAATCAAAAACCATTATATACTTCAACATTACAATTTGACAATTAAAGTGCACCTTGATCACCATGATTTATATATACCTGTATATACAAAAATACGATCTTCAACTTCTCTCTTTCTCACTTACCTTCGCTTTTTTTTTTCACCACGCATATAAACCCGCGTGGAAAGTGTGTCAGACCAGACCAGACACAACCACCGCCATCGCTCCGTTTAACTCGCAATAAAACAAAATTGATCCTCTTGCGAAGGACGTGTACATGCGTGTAGAGTAGTAGTAGTAGACCTTTACAACTAAAAAAGAAAAAAATAATAGTAATAAAATAAAATTAAACGACGTTCGCTCTGGTTTATCGTGTCCGCAGGCTGAGAATCTGTTGCTCGACGCGGACAATAACATTAAACTGGCAGACTTCGGCTTCAGCAACGAATACAAGCCGGGCGTGCCTCTGAGCACGTGGTGTGGATCGCCGCCATACGCAGCACCAGAGATATTCGAAGGCAGGCAATACGATGGGCCACCAGCTGATGTCTGGGTAAGACAGTTGTTGTGGCGAGAAAAGGCAATAGTTTTGTTGTTTTTTTTTTTTTTTTTTTTTTTTTTTTTTTTGACGAGGGAATGGTAATTAATGATGAGGTACCTTTTTTTTATTGTTTACAGAGCTTGGGAGTAGTACTGTATGTGCTAGTCTGCGGTGTCCTGCCATTCGATGGGCCGACCATGCAGCTGCTCAGGTCCGTCGTGATCTCGGGGAAGTTTAGGATACCTTACTTCATGTCGGCAGGTGCGCTGAGAAATGAATATATATATTTTTTTCTATTCATATAGGGGTTCTAGCGGTTTATATATATATGTTAGGATGAATAATGAGAAAGGTGTGAATTTTGGGATTTCATATTTTTAGGGCGTGTGTTTCTGAATAGATACTGAATGAGCGAATTTTAGAAATATTTTTTGATAAAACTATAGTTACTCAGAAAAATTTATAGAACCGTAAGTATAAGGGATATAAAATAAGCGAATTTTCAAAATAGAATTTATATATGCATATTTTATATTTTTAAATTTCTTTTTAGATACGTAGATAAAAGTAAAATTCCATAACATATATGTTCTATTTGAGAAGTATTCGTAAACGAACTATTTTTTTATAGAATTTCAAAAATGATACATCTCAGATGACTTCTACTTCAAAAATAAATAAATCCAAGAATAATATTGGTGGTATAATTTTGTATCTTTACAACGGAAAAACGTCGGTTTTTTATCTGGATTTTAGTGAAGGATCTGAATGTTAGCTGTAATATCGAATTTTAGTTAGTTCTCAGGCGACTCGCTTTGTTAGTTCACACGTTTATCACCCGAATGTTAAGTCAATATCGTATACTCATTTACGTTCTTTTTTGAAATTCACAACGAGCTAAGTATGTGTAGAAACTGTATGATACAAAGTGTACAAAAATATTTAATAGAGTTCTGTTTTACTTAAAACATAATTAAATTCACGTACAATACAACTTCATTAGCATCTTGAAGTTATTTGTATTCTATAACCTTGGAATTTTATTTCTGTCAACATCGCGATAAAATATTAAAATCTTCCGAATAACAACCTTAGAATCATTTTGCTTTTTTCGTCCGTATTAATTACACTTTTCAAACACCAACGTTAATCATTTTTTGTTGCTGTTGTCAATCTTAAAAAAAAATGTCGCTATTAACATATTTCATCACAGAATTCTTCAATTTTTAAAATAAAACTAATACTAACCAATGATATTTATTTTTCTTTTAATCAGAATGCGAGAAGCTGATCAGGCACATGCTGGTGGTAGAACCGGAACGTCGTCTGAGCATACCACAGATCCTTGCGCACCAGTGGATGGGCGGCGACGGCCAGCCAACAGAGCCCGACCCAAGCGAAGAGATCGTGATACAAGAGGCACCGCTACCGCTCAACCAGCTCATCATCGAGAGTATGCTTACGCTACCGGGCCTCGACGCCGACACGCTACTGCAATCGGTGCAGGGCAACGCCTTCAACCACGTATCCGCGATCTACAACTTGCTGTGCGATCAGCTGGAGAACACGGTTACGTCGAGCGTGCCAAGCATACAGACACTGTCCGGTGGCTATGTGCCCGACGACGGACATCAATTGGAGAAGGTGATTGTTATTAGTTGCATAGTGGGGTTTTTTTAAAAGTGCGTTTGGTTGAATTTAAATGAAATCTTTAGTTTAGTTTATTTGCACGAGCTTTCTTGAAACAGAAAAAAAAACGACTAGTAGGCCAACGAGGCGTTTCCGTATTATTTAATATTTTAGAGAAAAGAAACGGTTAGAGCCAAAGTTCGGTGAATAGATGAATAACCGGTTTTGAATAGTCATTTAGTGATTTAGTAAAGAATTATTGAAATCCTATAACTTAATTTTATGAATTTTAAATAAGAAAAACAAACTCGTAATGCATCCAAATTCATATTTCTCTATAGCAAACAAAGGCGTAAATATATTCCAATACAAATTAATTTTTTATGTTACAATTGTATTCAAATAAGTCGAATAAAATTTGCTATAATACCATTTTGAGACGGTTAATAAAGAGTTGATAATGTTAGTTATTTAATTTTACACAAATGAATTTCTGCAATTAATTCAAAGTGTACATATTTTATGTTATAAGGCAAGCATAAACAAGTAGTTTTAATGTTCTTACTCTTTAAACGCATATCAGTATGGTAATCTTTTATTCAGAAAATTAATTAAGCTCTTATAAATGTGAAAAACCTAACATAACATTTTGCAATCTTCACAGTTCGGCGAATCAGAGGGTGGCGAAATGGAGGAGCGCAGCGGTCTGCAGCTACCCATTGGCACGCCGTACCATGCGACTCGTCGTCACACCGTGGGTCCGGGCGATACAGCGCATCAACCGGCAGGTTCCGCTTATCCTTACGGTTACAACGTCGGTTACGCGCCTCTGCACTTACTGCCGAATATGCAGATGAACGCCGATACGCAGGTGTTGCCTCACACGAATCTCGCGCTAAATCTGCCACTTGTGCAGAACCAGCCGCCTCAGAACTTTCAGATCAAGGATCAGCATCTGCTCAAGCCGCCTAGTGCCATGGGAGCAAGTAAGAATTGTTTTATTTTCACCTGATACAAGTAATCTTGCGTAAGAATTGAACTTCACTGAATGTATTGATTTATTTTGTTACAGCGAGCAGTTTTGGACGTAGAGCTTCGGATGGCGGAGCGAATTTACATGTTTTTTATCAGCAGCAGCACGGTAGCAGTAGTGGGGAAGAAGGGAGCTGGAGTCAGCCTGGCAGTAGAGAACATTTGCAACCTGTAAGTTGTTGTTTTTTCATATAGTGCAAGATTGAAGACAAAAAAGCTAAATGTATTTTTATTCGCAATTTTTTTTATTTATAATCATATAGTAAATCGAACGTGAATACCAACGTTGAACTCTTCACTCTTCCTTCTGACAGTTAATAATTAAAAATTAATTCATATTAATCGTTTCAACAGCCTGGCAGTCCAGCGCTTTCGCCAAGCGGCGGTCCGAACGGCGGCGATAGCAGTGCGGGCAGCTCTTCGAGTAGCGGCAGCGACAGGCGGCGTCGTACCGGTCTCACCACTGTCATGCAACGTCCAGGTACACATTTCTCTTCTTTCCTTTCTTCTTATCTTTTTTTTTTATTATAAGCGCAGTTTTTATACTTTATATATTCGTATTTTTCGCCTGGTAGACAAATAGTATGCTATATGTATATCGTAATTATCTTTTTTTATCACTGTATGTATTTTAGCTGACGTTGACGAATGATTATTTTTTCCTTTTTATTCACGATATACATTTGGTTTCTGCCTCGCTCCCCCTTTTTCATTTATTTTATGTATTTTGCACAGAGTACTCCAATAGAAATTCGATTGAGTTCATGTATTTTTAATATTACAGTTGTTTGATTGTATGTATTAATGTATTTATTAAATTAAACTGCTTATTTACCGTGTATTTCCATTGTCATATTTAGATGAAATTTATGATTATTTGTATTATTCATATATTATTTAATTTCTTGCGTGCTACATGTTATTATATATATACATTGTGTATGTTGTTGCAATCAGATTATCCACGTTTTAAGTCAATAATACTTTTACTTTTTAAAACCAATCTTTAAAAGAACCACTTTACGTCAGGCGGACAGATTGACGTCTTAAAGTATTTTTGGATATATTTTAAAAGTCTAGTAAGGCATTCAATAAGAGAGCAGCTACTGTCGAAACGTTAGGATTGAAACGCTTGACTTCAATAGAGAATCGGAAGATTTCATTTAAATTATAAAGTATCTCCGCTTTTAAAATTTATTAGCATTTATAGTTATTCATCTTGCTTGTTTGCTACAAATTAAATAATTAAATGATTCATGTCTAGTTTTCTGGATATATATTCTTTATGAGAATTGTTTAATGATTCAAAATTGTTTCGTCGATTGTCAGCTAATCGAAAATATTGTTCTGCATTTATAAGTAGTCGTTTAATTCTTTATTTAGTAACTTCTATTCCGATAAAAATAGAGTTTGTACTTATTTAACTCGTTATGTATAATATGTTTCCAATAATAAGTTGATACGTTTTGTTCAAACACGCAGAAATAAGCTCATTCTTGTCACTGTCAGGTGTTGTACTTCAAAATCAGTGTCTGATATTAAATTTTTATAGCTAAACATAGAAGCAGACGTAGCTTATGGAATATTTCATTTAAATGATTACAATGATGCATTTATTCGACAATATCGTGTATTTCATATTGCCACTTGATAAAGTATTATATAACGCGAATGAACTCTCAAATTACGAATTTTTATTAGAGTACTCTCAATATAGTTAAGGGAACTATTACACGTCATAATTTATAAAATTAATTTATTTTCCATCATCATTTGGGAGCACTAAATTGTGGAATTATATTTTTAACTATATATTGTCATTTTTTTACATACTTTGGTCTCATTTAAAAATATTAAAATTCATTTTGTTTCTAATATTTTTTGTATATTAATATGGGCTCCAACATGATTTTAACTTGGAATTGCGAAATATTATCTCGCAAATATTTTCTCTCATCATAAATGTATGTTATACCTCATTACAAAATTTACTTATTTTAATATCGGTATTCACATGGGATTTATAAAAATTTCATATATGTTTTTATCAATCCATTATTTTTCATAACAATGTATCTATTCCACATTCATTATTCTTACTTTTGTTAAGGACATAAGGAGTATAGAAGTATATTTTTTCAAATTACAAAAATGTGACTTTCATTATTGTTTTTGTCATGGACACAACAGTTTAGAAAAAAATTTATATCCTCTCGAAAATCTATAAAGAATAACCGATCCCGAGATTATTTCCGAATAATTTTCAAAAGCATTTTGGAAAAATCTAGTAATCTTTTATATAGTCACGGAGAATTTTACAAGACAATTTTTTCTTAAACTAATGTTTAAATGCAAAAAAAATAATGAATTTCACGTTCCGGTTAGATAACTATCTATACACATGAACTTCACATTCTCTAACATTATAATATAACGCAAATTATACGTGTGAACAGTGTAGCAGTACCCTTAAGAGCTAAAAAAACTAAATAAATAAAAAATTGAAAAAAAACAATCCCCACAAGATCTTTAATTATTTTCGTTAAAAAAATTTTTTTTTTCCGTTGTTTCTCTTTTTGGTTTTGCATGGTTTTTGTTGTGTATCCACCTACTGCGCACAAAAAACCACGTACGTACACACGCATCGCTGCCCTGTACACACATACGCTGTGTCACACGACAATTGCCTCTTCCTGTCCCCTAAATCCGTTGACGCGGATATTATCGTCGCGCGCATGTAGTTTTGAACCCCGAAGTGGTTGTGGAGGTGGAAAAGAGGATGAACAGGTCGTACCTGCCATCGAGACTGCTACCAAGCCACATTAAAGGCGGCGGGGGCCCACCACTCGGGCCCCATCACCGGAAAACCTCCATTTACCCCGCCAGCACCGGTAAATCGTCCTTATGTTTTTTCTTTCTCTTTTTAAGTTTATCTTTAAGTTTATCATTTATATTTATATTTTGTCATCTCATCACTGGTTATCATTTATTTATTATTTGTCGTTTGCTGCGAGTTTGATGTTGTTTTTGTTGTTGGCTTTGCTATATGTATTTTATAATATTATATACTGGATTTTTATGCTAGTAGTATTAATGTATATTCGATGTTTTTTCAAAGTTGTGTATTTAGTTTTTATGTAAAGTAGAATATGTAAGTTTTATAAGACGACTAAAGTAACAAGAAACATTATACAGTACTGATTTTTAATGTATGAAAGATAGTGACAAATTACTTTCTACATACATTCTAAACTCTTTATCGTAAAAAGTAATAATTTCGCGGGGTTATAAGAAAATTTCTTAGCTTTAGTTTAAAACTTTGTTGAGTAAGTTGTAATTTTCAAGAACGACAAGGTGAATAAACTTTGAATATATGTATGTATTCACAAAAAGTGTCTAAATTACCTAAAAGTTTGTCATTTGCACCTGGCTTTAAATTTACATGAGAAAAGAATGCATAATTTGGAAGACGTTTGTTCTAGACTCTATCATTGTATCTCGAAAATATATATAACAATCGTAAATGATCAAACAACCTGATGGATCAATTTTGTGTTTGAAGTAAAAAAGTTTTATGTTACTTATGTACATTCGCAAAAAATGAAGTATAATCTAAAAAATATTTCATAGTTTGCACAAGGAAATATAAAAATCGTTAAAATATTAATCAATAAATTAATAGAATATATTTATGAAAAATATTTAACTTCATGACTAACTTTATTCTTTTTTTTAATATTTTTCATTCAAATGCATTCTTTTTTCGATGTATATCATAATATAAAATATTAAACTCTTCATACAACCATCTAAAACAAAATCATTTTAAAAGCTACATCAATTGGGTCCTAACCACTGTCTTCTAAATGTTACAGCAAAAGGTTTACAAGATCTAATTTCCATTGTGATTCTCGAATTAAAAATCGGTAGCTCTGTTCTATATGACGTCAATATTCAATAGACGATTCAAGACAATATCAATAAAAAATTTCGCCAACGAGCGTTATCAGATATTAAATAAACTCATTAGTAAATGCCTCCTAGCTCAAATACGAGTTTCTTAACATGTTAATCAAGAAAGGCATTTAGCTATGTGGAATTTTCAGCTTACATATATACAACTTTATCGTACGCGGCATTCAAAGCTCCTACACATGCGCGACAAGATTCTTTTGCTACGCACGCTCAAGCAAATTGAGCGTGAATAATAGATCTTTTAATCTTCCAGATAAACTTGTTTAACAACCGCGACCCAGATCAGTCTTGAATTTTCTGAATTACGACGTCATAAAGACTACGCCACCGCTATAAAAATTTATAGTTTTAATTGCTACGGTTACTGTTGTTACTAAACCAACATCTTACCTCTGATTAAAACCCTGTATTAAAAAAAAGGCGCAACAATCGTAAATAATATATACTAATCGTCACGTATCCTTTGATTACCATTATAGCAGGCGGCGTGAGGGACTCGTACAAGGAGCCGAGTATCCACGTGACGACGAATGAACGTTACTCACCAGTACGCCGCGCATCTGAGGGCTCAGGCTCTCAAGGCCCTGGTATTCAAGCTCTTCAGCAGGAGTACCAGCAGCTTCAAAGGCTCGCTTCGCCTTCGCATAGTCCGGCCAGTATACCCGGCTCACCGGTCCATGAGCGCGGCGTCGCCGCCATCACGCAAGGTGAGCGCCCACCCCTCCCGGTCGTTGACCTCGAGATCAACCCCCCCCCCCCTCTTGGTATTTTATGAATGGGAGTGATTTATTGAGGTCGATGAATGAAAGTAAAAAGTAAGGCGGGCTCGTGTGATATTTCTTTTCTGTTATGTTTGGTATAAGAAAAGAATGTTCTTTTTTTTTTAATTAAAATGTATTTATTCATTCTGTTCAAAACGTTCATGGCACGCCGTTTTTTTTTAATTATGGACAGTTTTGTTTACTTCAAGATTCATTTTTTTCCACTACCAAAAATACGGCAAAGTGTTTTATTCAAACAAGTTATCGAAAACTTTTGTAATTAAAAGCGAAAGAAAAATTGTACTTTCACAATGCGGCTTTCATTTGTCAACGTTAATTAAAGCTCAATTCATTAAAATGACATATTCTTCCAGTCATTTACTAATGATTCAAATTCGTTTCTACAGGTCTCAGTGGACTGACTACGGCACCCGTTCAGGGAAGCATAGTTCACGGAACTCCAACGCAACAATCCGCCACGCCTTTGGATTTGAGTCCATTAAGGCATCACCGTTCACCGGCCACGACACCTGTGAGCTATTCACCTAGTAATAGTCCTGCGTTAGACATGATTCAGGAGGAGCATCCCGTTGATGTGCTAAGGGTAAATATGCGATGTTTTAAGTTTCAGTATATAAAGAAACTAGAACGCGCAGTATTGAAGAGTAAATAAGTTGAAAATTTTTGCTCTTCTCCTTATCTTTTTATTTATTTTATTTTTTTTTTTCGTTCTGAAGATAATATATCTGCAGTGGTTTTTTATTTGGCGTAGGAAAATAAAAATATTGTAATTATTGAATAAACTACAATATATTCTGTAAATGAAATTTTTTAAGAAATCGTACTTCATCAATGGCTCTAATTTCCTTGTGTCTTGAGATATGACACTTTATGTATACTTCAACTCCTTTATGATTAAGAATGAGCTGTTGTCAAAGGGATTATAATGGATTACTTTTGAGACTTTATAGCAGTGAAAGAACATATTTTTTTAGATAGAAATATTTGAGCAACTAGAAAAATATATGACGTTACTAGGTCAACAGATAATAGGCAGTTTCATTTTTAATAATTACTAAACCATTATAGAAAACAAAACAAATAGGTATTTCATTCTAATCGCGATGATCGTAAAAAAATATTTTATTGGATTTTAATTTAAAATGCCTAATCCATTATCAACATTCAAACGCATCAACAAATATTATTTTAAAGCGTCATCTCTCGAGACATGAGCAATTATGAGTAATTGATAAGGCAAGATGCATTAGAAAATTAATAAGATTTATAGAATATATTGTGCTTTTATATAATAATTATCACATTTTATTTTTCTATTTCAGGAATAAATGTGAATAAAACCATTATAGAGATATTATCTTTTTAAACCTAAATCCGAAACATCAAAGAAATATCACAACACAAACAAACATCATTGGTAAGCTGTAAAATCCAAAAATAATATTTCAAAGCCACTAGGGTAAGAGAGCTTTTATTGTGCTTCTGTATCAGTCATTTCAATCCCGATTTTTTAAATTAAAAATTTAAACAAACATTTTCTACGGTATATAAAGTAGTTTTATATTGAAATTACTTTATGCATTTAGCAACTGAATGACTCAGTTTCCAAACAAAATATTGGGAAATTAAGGGTAAATAGCACAAGAGAATAATTAATTATTTCACTTGCATTTTACAATGTCGTAAATACGAAGTATTATTTCTTTAAATATTCCTATTTTATTTGATTTAAAAGACTGGTCTAGTTATTGCATCTGTTTCTTCCATTTTATGAATTTTTCGATATAAATCACTTCAAAACAGACAGTACTTCGTAAGAATTTATTATTTAAATGAATCGATAAAATACCAGTAAAGATCTACATTTATAATAAATCAAAGACAGTATAGAATGCATCAAATAAGACTTAATGCTTTACAAAGTTTTAATAAGAATAACAAAATATAAATAAGGTAAAAGTTCTACTTGATTTTATAATTTAACTTATTAATTTAATAATTTTGTGATTTTCCAAAGGAAATTAAACTTCCGAAAGTTCATTGGTAACGTCATTCTGGTAGAGTTCTTCAGAGGTTGCTGGCTAAAGTTCCTTTTTGACGTCATTCCGTTAAAACTACTCAAACGTTGCTGTGGAAACGGAATGACGTCATAAAAATTGTAAAGTCCTGTATCTTGACGTGCGGTTAAATACCAAAACTTTAAAGTGTATAGTATAAGTTTTAACTATACTAATCCATATAAAAACACTATTCGTGCTGTAATGGGGGTGTAAAACCTGATGTTGCCCCATGGCACTTCCATATGTCGATTTACTTCATTATTTAAATTCCTTTCTCATATTTCTTATCTAAATGAGACATTTTACTCTTCAACAAGTTATTTTCATGTTAATGATTTGTAATTTGTGCAGTTTTAAAATCTATACGGATTCATGCAAATCGCATCTTTCTCACTAGAGTTTCATACATACAAAGGTCACATTTTGTTCGATTTTATTGATTTCCTCGTATAACAATTGGAAGAAAATCGAAGATTTTACATCTATTTAAATCATCAATACTAAACGTTCTCGTCATATATTCAATAAACGAAAACAACTTTTGAGCAAAACCAAAATATGTAAGTAGATTCCCATATTTTGCTCGCAGATACCGCCGCCTCCACAGATATCAGTGACGGACGTGTTGGGTGGTCAGGTGACCCTCGTCGGCTGCTCACCGTCACCTTCACCTTCACCGGACTCCCTTGAGGATCTGCTACCGTCTCATTACAGTCCACTTCCGTCGTTCATAATCTCGGAGCCGTGTGATCCGCTGAGGCCGAGTATAACGCGTGGTATTGGCCGACCGCTCAATAGCACACCGGTGCCCACGGAGGTCGAAGTGACGCTATCAGACGAGTCGAGTCGACTCAACTCCGAGACGATCCTCGGTCGCGTGAAACAGATAATCGACGCGCACGCGCCGCCCAAAGGTTTCATGTTCTCGTGCGAAGAGATGGACGGCAGTGGGCTGAGCCTCGAGTATCCAGGCGGCGTGCAGATCGAGCTACGTGTCTGCGAGAGTGAGGAAAAGGAGGCCAAGGGCATCAAGATGCGACGCATCAGCGGGGACCAATTGCAGTACAGCCAGCTCTGCCAGCAGCTCATTTCCTGCATCACCGTTTGACGGCAGAAGCTCCTTCTACTGCTGCTGCAGGCTGTCGTTGTCGTCAGCGTAGTTGGCGTCGCTTTAGCGCGTCCAATCGATCGTTTGTCTCTACGATTACTGAACTATCCGTGTTGAGGATTACCATTGTTAGACGAATGGATGAAGTTGAGGGGAAAGTCTGCTCAAAAGCTCGAGCGGCTTAAGTGGTTATACTACTTACGAATTTTTTTTTTTCATTTCTTTTTTATTAGCTTAAATGATGCTTAAAGTATTCAAGAATGATATTCAAAAATAATTGGGGGGGCAAGCTTTCAACTGTTTCGAAGCGCTTAGAGGTGACTCAGAAAAAAATCTAAGAATATTATTTACAAGCTTACCCCCCTCCACCAAAATTATTTTTTAATATAATTCTTGAATACTTTAAGCATCATTTAAGCCAATAAAAAAAAAGAAAAATATTTCTTGAGTAGTATAACCCCTTAAGCGTATTAGAATTGTGCGTACTGTGGTTAGAGCGAGGGGACGTTTCTGCGAATTTGATAGAGTGGAAAGATTTTTTTGTTGGTAGAAAGGATATATGAGTTACCTTAGACATTGGTTATAAATTGTTTTTTCTTGGTTATATTGGAATAAAATATCTAGACACTAGAATTGTTATTCAGAGATTTTTTAAATTTGTATACAGTACAAAGTAAAGCGTAAGTTGGCAAATTTACAGAAACGCCCTTTTAAATCGAGTACTTCGCATAAACAAGATTTAGTTGACTCGGCTTGATACAAGCAGAATTTTCTTGACTTCTATGCATTTCAATGTTTGGAATTGCACTGAATGATTATTCTTATTGTGATCTTGAGACTTGCTCTGAGTCTTGAGTAAACTATTTAAATGGGAAAATTCAGAATTTTTACGATACGATTTGTAAACATTATAACGATAATATGACCTACTAATTAAGAGAATACGATTTTATCTGTTATTTTACAGTTTGAACTGTTGCAACAAATATGGGAAAACTATTAATCGAGATGTGTTTGTTAACTAGTAGAATCACTGTGTATTTCATTAGATCTCATGAATTCTGAATTTATTCTATTTGAACGGTTCATCAATCGTATTTAATCGGGCTTCGTACCATTAACCGAGTAACGTTTTGCGTTATTAATGGAACTTTTTAGCCGGAATCATAAATTGATTTCTTTTAAACGTGTCTCTATAATCTTCGTATCCTATTTTTTGTATAGAAAAAGTGCGTCGATTCGTCGTGTTTCTTTTTTATTACTTTGAGTTTTACATTCCTAGAGAAAAAGTAACGGTGCCAACGAGCACGGCGTTTGTCTCGTAGTCCCATTTGTACGCAGTATTGCTGTGCAGCATGCTGAACCTTGAATAACGCGCGCGTCTAAAGGAGATTGACTTTTGAGTACCTTTGCTTATCTTTGAAAACTTCTTTTCAAGGTCCGAAAAAAAACAACCAACAAAATTTTTCTAAAAGTTTCTGTTTCTCTATTTCCTTTTCGAAGGAAGGCATTGAAAAAATTTTTGAGACTGGATGACATTTTAGAAGTGAGCTTGAGGTCTTCAGAAATGCACGTAAAATTTACTATTCTGTGATCTTTCTTTTAATTCTCACTTTAATTAATATTCTATTTTAAGTTACTGACAAAGTAATTTTTACTGACAAATTAATTTTCTTATTTCATAAAAACAATGAATAGTTATAGTTGTTATATTTATAAATAATTGAATGTAGCATTAATTAAAATCATTTTAACATCTGTGTTTTTGAGAAAAATTTATCTTTCATTAAAATAAATTAGACCTCAATTATCACTATTAAGAAGACAGAATGTTCCAAAATATAAGAGTAGAAGGTACTAAACTCTTTGAATATGAGTTTTATTAAAAGTTTTAATTAGTATTTATTATGTTAAGACATGTACCATCCAGTACATGAATAAAATTTAGTCATTTGTTAAATTGAGAAAAAATTTGAAACAAGAATGTTGGTTAAATTTTAGTACCTTTTACTCATAAAACATCTTAAATTAATGTTTTGTTTACATTAAGCAAGAATGATTCTAGATACGCTCATATAAAATTTTCGTTATTTGTATAATTTGTTTAAAAATTGAGGATTCAATTATTGTTTTTCTTTTTTTAAATTTAATTTAATTTAATTTAATTAAAAATGCCCAGTCAAACCAAAGCACTTGAACGAGCATTCCCTATTTACCTGCAAGTCGTCGACATTAATTGAGAAAATTAGTTTTTCTTATTGTAAATATTTGTCAAGCTATTAAAATCGATTACCTGCAACTCGTATTCCATGAATGGAAATTAACGTGGATTACGAAACCAAAGATTTATAAGGCGCCGGCTTTGGAAAATTTTTCCATTGTTATAAAAATCTCCAAAATTTTTGAATTGTTAATTAAAGTTAGAGATTATCAGTACACGAATTTACAATTCAAAATTATTGTTAATGAACTTTCGTTGAGTTTATTTCTAGTAATTATATTCAAAAATTGTTTTTATGTTATAATATCAACACAATTTCCATAATTTCAAACGTTTTTTTACAAAGTGCTTGCCTAATCGAGCAAATTTAATGTAAAAACATCTTTAGTGTATTTTTTAAGCGTAATCCCCTTAATGAAACCAATAACGAATATCAAGAACTTGAACCACGTTGTTAAAGGTACTCCTATCGTAATTGCTTTTTCACATTGCCGATTTAGCAAAACCACGAATAAATTTCGTGGTAAATCATTGTATGTATTGTCATTTACCTATGTAAATAGAAGACTTAAGTGTAAATACTATGTGGTGATAATTGACGGTGAAATACAAACTTGCTCATGCAAGTGCAGAGTGAAGTTTAAATGCACAAAGAGGATATGTAGAAAATAACACTGCACAATTGTGAATTAGTTGGAGGAGAAGGTTTTGATTGAATTTATAATGTCCAGTTAGTGGGTGAAGTCTTGAAATTTTTATTTTTGTTGTATAATGTGTAGTACATTTGATTTTGTTGAAAAATAAGCTTAGAAAAATGTAACGAAAAAAAAAAAATTAGTAAACGAGATCTATTTAATGAAATTTATGTGCTGGACACTTTGAGTTTGAGTTGAAGAAAGTGTTTTTTCAAAAGCAAGAAATCCAATTTGCTTTTTGTTAAAACGTACATTGACGTGGCAACTGTCGACCATGAAAATGATGCCATATAGGGATTTTAAAAAATCATGCGAAATGTAATGAGAGCATCTGAGAGAAAAGTGTTAAGCCCTATTTTTCATTGATCGATCGGTGCCGGATAGATTTTTTTAATGTATAATAAATAGTTGCAAAGTATCATTCGACGCGACGTACAGCCAGTTTATTGTTACATAGATTTTGGGCTACGAATTACGCACATACCGTAATATCTTCAAGGATAATTGTATATAGGAAATAATACACACACATACATAAACACAAATTGTACGAAGAAAAGTAAATGATAGTAGAGTATATTGTATGTATGGAGAGAAGTACAGGAGTTAGACGGAGATTGATAATGACGATGAAACGCCATGTTGTAATATAAATATAAAATTAATGAAATTTAAAATACTGCGATGAGAATAGAGTACAGATAGTATTTTCTGCTGTCAATTCTTCAACTAAGACTGTGATTTTTAAATATATTAATTATAATTAGAAAACTCGTTATTAATACACGCCGAGCGACTAAAAGAGATAATAAAAAACAAATTATCCAAAATTCTTTCTTGTTTTATTTCTATATATATTTCCTGATTATTTTAAACCTTTCCTCAATATTGCAATGATGAATATCTTTACATCAAAGATTTCTAATATAACTTTTAATATCAAGTATGCATAAGTATACGTAATAAGAATATATATAAGTACTACCTATTTGTGACTTTGAATGTAGCGCGACCATTTCGATATTATGTATCGAATGAATATATTGAATTAACCTAACCTGACTGTCATATTTTTTAACCTAACCAATAAGACAACAACATTCAGAATAATGAGAAAAATAACACGATGTTTGTCGGTCTTGACAGTGGTGAACAGGTGTTTGGACATGTAATTGTTTTATTAAATTAAATAACTAACTTTAAAAGCAATACAAAATGTTTGGAACGATACGAGACAAGTTACAATCTATGCAAGAGGGCATTTCTGCGAGGTAATTATTAAGAAATATTTATTGACTTTTCGTGAATAAATGTAATGTTTTAAATAACAACCAATAAAATATGTTTTTTATGTATAAGTGAATTACCCACAATTCTAGTCTACCGTTAATATTAGTCAATTGTAAACTTGTTGCAAAATACAAAATTTTCTGTTAAATATATGTTGTATTCCAGTATTCGTGGATTGACCCTTACAGAAACTACTACAAGGCCTAAAAAAATAGTTAATGTGAGGAATGTTAATTATGATGCTGGTGCAGATGTTTTGCACCACTTTCAAGTTCAATGGACTGACTTGCACGAATATGCTGAAGAAAATGCCCAGAAAGCTCAGGAAGCAGATGCCTTAATTTCAACAATCCATGAAAAACTAGAAATTCAATGGAATAGTATTGCAACGTTAAATAGTAGCCTAGCTTCTATACCAAAAATTAATAATACTATTCAAGCATTGATGGATCAAATAGGTAGGGAATATAACTTTTATGTTGATAACACGTATTTCATAATATTATTAATTATTTATTTATGATTATTACGTTTAATGTAGGCTCATTACAAGAATTTTTTGAAGAAGTGGATAATGCACTTTTTGAGCTTGAGAATTTGCAAGAAATCTTGGATTTACAAAATAGTCAATTAGATCATAGGTTTCAGTTAGCTTTATACAAAGAAAAAAAATTATCTGAATTAAAATATATTAGAGGTACATTATTTATAATTTAACTAATGTTTTTTTTTTAAAAAGGGATAAATTATTTTTAAATCTTAAATTTGATTTTTCTTAGAAAACCTGGCGAGTAAGCATGCAGAAAAAGTTTTAAAACATGAACAGCAGCAAGAAAAACTATTAAGAGAAAGGCAAGAAACATTTGAAGAGGCCTTCAAAGAAGAATTAAATGAGTACAAACTAACAGGTTCTATTCCAAGTAAATATAAACATTTGTATTTTATAAAAAAAATTGTTTATTTTTAACAAATATATATGAATATGGTATTTTTGTGTTACAGAAACGCCTTCAAACACACCAAAAGGTCCGACCCTGGAAGAAATAGACCTTGATACGGATTCAGCTGATTTTGATGAATTTCTCAAAGAGTGATAGCAAGCAATAATTTTAGCATCTTCAGTGAGATTTTTTTTTCTCTCATTTTTAATTTATTTTTCGTATCTAAAATTTATATATAGCCGTTTACACGGCCAGGGGACCATGAGTTTTCTTTTTAAACTTAAAACTCGTCCGTGTAATAACTAGTGAGACATAAAATAGGTATCTACCGTGTATTAAGTACCGATTTACATCGAAATATTTATGAGTACTTTGTACAGATTCTATTTTACAATTTGGTTCGATTTGGCGAAAACGGTTATTACTCATCGAAATGACGATCTAACGAATTTGTTTATATGAGTCTCTCTCTTCTGCATTTGATCTCGCTCTTAAAAGGAAGAGAATCGTTGCCTCGAGTACTGATTATTCTGATTTCTCCTTGTGTTCTGCTGGGTATTGAACGACCTAAGGTTCTGCTGTGGTACATCCAATTGGACAGGTTGATAATCCTGATTCTGATTGAAGCTCTGTGGAGGTTCGCTAGAAATGAAATGTTTCGAGATTAACGTTATTGTATATTTTCGCGAAGATCTATTTTTTAATTATTGCTCGTCTGTTTCGTTTATATTTTTTGATATTATATATATTATATACACTTTAAAACCACCAAATTTTTAACCAACTAAATAATAATATATTTGTAAAATAACGATGCATTTGTCTACACTGTGCTTTTGTAATGTATAGAGTAATTCAGTGTAATACACGACTAAAGAATAAAAAAAATTTACTAAATAACTCGAGCTTATCTTGACACGAAATACTACAAAAATACACTTACCATCCAGTGACGTTTTCAGCAGCATCGCAGGTGTTGATAAGTTCGTTGAAGGCATGACCTTCGCCGCAGTTCTGCAGTCTCGGCCTGTCGTTCACACATACGTAATAGTGTTGACAGTCGTTGGGGCTCCTGTAGAAGCGAGTCTCCGCGTTGAGGAAAGTGCTCTTACCGATCTTCGGACACGTGAATCCGAGGTAGGCTGCAATTTCGAAAAGAAAAACAATCGGTTATTTCATTCTTCTTTGAATGTGAATGTTGAAGGTTATAAATAGTGGTATATGTATCGTTACCTTCAGCATCGCAATCAGCGACCTGGTCGGGCCAGTCGCAACGGTAGCTTTCAGGGTTGTAGGCAAGGCCCTCAGGACAATCGAAAACGTAAGAACGGCCTTCAACGCAGTTCATGAACTTGCCGCAGTTCTTGTTGTCGCCCATCTTGAAGTAGCCGTACTGATGAGGACAGTCTTCGGTGGGCTGGGCGGGCTCTGTGAATTACAAATTCGTATTGTTTTAATTGCGAATGATATATGAGTTGCAAAGTTGGAAAGGTTAAATGGAATACTTTCACTTTATCGTGACATGATTGAAACTTGAATTAAAACCGTAACAAAATGATTACAATGATGGATAGGAACATAATATATAATTTTTAAAATTTTTATTTGAAAATTATAATTTTATTTATAAAAAGATCCTAATCAGAAAGATAAAACTATTTTTTACAACTTGAAAGCTATGTATTCGAAGCCATAGTATTCTAATATTTCAAACAAAATTCAACACTTACGAAGCGAAGATCTTCCGAGACATTGAACGTCGATGGGATATCCGCAGGGATAGTTGAATCTCGCCTCAGGGTTGAACAGCAGACCCTCAGGGCAGAGTTTTTGTTCACCAACACCATCAACGCATTCAATGTAGGCGTCGCACTGGGAAGCAACAGGGAACCGGCCATTAGGCTGAGGACACGAGGCACTACCTCCACCTACAGCACCGACGTTGTGCTGACTGTCGAATCGGTTCAGCTGGGGTTGAGTCTGCGCGAAGTTGCGGTTCTGACGCTGGTTTTGCTGCTGGTGAAATTGCTGTTGCTGAGTGTATTGTTCGGTGTATTGTTGTTTGTACTGTTGGTTGTGTTTCTGATTGAATTGGGCGAGACCTGATGGTAAAAAAAGAGGTATAAGATGGTTTTGTCAATAATTATGCGGGGACTGAAGGAAATTGTTGTAGAGAAATGCGTTTGAAATTATGGATGTTTGGTAATATTGAAGATTCATTCATTGTTAATGATCAATCATTGTTGCTTTGAAGAATGCTGTTTTATTTAATGTAAATTAGAAAAGAGTTTTTCAATTATATACACCTTTATATAAGTAGATGCATACCGGATTTAGTAAGACAATCCGAGACAATCATTTGACAATTGTGTATTCTATAAAAAATATTGCATCAAAAGGTATTTTGTTTCAAACGATGTTTTTTTTTATATGCATTTGAAGGGATTTCAAATGATTTGTGGTGTAATATTTTTGATTAACATAAACTTACGAGGATATAACGTAATTCACATGAATAAATTAAAATGTACTCTGCTAATGAAAAAAAGTTTAATCGTTGGTTAAACACTTGAATAAAAACGTATTTTAATGAACATCAATTACAGCAACAAGACAGTTACGCTTGCTCAAATTATACAGTGTCATGCTAATTTTTAGGTTGAACTGCATTAGAAAAATCAGGTCACAATTTTTGTATTTCACGAGTAACAGTTTTTGTTACGGTACAGTTTTTGTCATATTTTTTCAAACTATAGCATTATATTGGCTTTGAAATTAAAGCAACAGTTGAAAAGTAGGTTGGCTTGTCCACGAAATACTAATTAAATAATTTTTTTGTAACCAAGTTTATTGAATTCGTTTTGATATTTTAAAAGATATAACTTTTACTTTTTTATAGGAATATTTTTCGAATAAGATCCATATAGCGTCTAAATTATGCTTAAACAAGACTATTGGATGCTAAGCAAAGCTGATTTGCATTCAAGTCTAGGAAACTTTATCTTTATAAGACTTTTGAAACAGGTTTCCTGCGCGTTACACGATTTTTAAGGAATTCTAAGTAGCCCTCACGACAAAATTCAAGGTTGAATCTTTATTATATCATCTTTAAATTTCGCTTTCTATTCATATACTATCATTATCCAGTTATAGCTTTGATACTACATCAAGATAGTTCAATTATTTATCGGTTCAATCAACTTCTTTGATATCGAAAAATAAAATAAATTTTACAACCATTAAACAACTTTATATTATCCAATAATTTTCACAAGAATAGTCCTATCGCGTCTTCCCCTTATATTTTCGTAAAGTACATCAAATCAAAATGTATTTTTCGCAACAACGATCGATTCGATAACCATATTCGCACCCACCGTCGCGCTAACAATCTTGCGAAAGCAATCGCACATCACCACACGCACTCTCAAATACCGGTACTCTATAGGTCGTAGCTTAGAATAAACCCAGCGAATAATCTCTTATACAGGCGACGATTACATATTAAACCTCGTCTCATCTCACCTCTCACAACGCATTATCAAACACACACGTGTGTAAGATATATTTCGCAATAGTCCATCACCGTCATCTTCCTGTCACCCGAAAATTCGCTCTCTCCTGTTTATCACCCGCGGGTATCGATATATAAAAAAAAAAAAAAAAAGAAATGAAACGAAACAACGAACTCATCGTCGTTGCGTAATTATTCTTCCTGCTGGTATATCCACACCTGCGCACCTTGTATCCCGCACGCATCGCATTATATATACATACCAAAAAGGAAGCGCACAGTGATGGTAGCGTATAGAGGAGGAAAGGCTTTCGTGTTCATCGCGACCTCGAATAAACCGACTTGGGCTTTCGTTTTTAGCATTGCGCGTGCGGTTATGCAACGACGACGACGACGACGACGCGCGCAGGGAAAAAGAAGGATGGCCCCAAGTTATGGATTATGTATCGTATTGGTGTACGTATATGTATGTGTGTGCGCATAATTCGAAGGCTCTGAATAATTTGCAGGAGAGGGAGGAGGAGGTGAAAGAGGAGGAGGGCAATTTATTATACCGGCCCGTTGGACGGGAATTAAAATTTGGCTGATGATGGTCTCTCGTGGGTTTTTTCTTGTACAGCAGCAGCAACAGCGCAAAGAAGCTGGTTTCGTGAGATGCGCGGTGGCGGTTGCTGGTTCTTTAGGTTGTGGATATGAGAGCTTTCTAGAATATATATGCGACGAAGGAGGCTGCATGTCTGTGTGTATGTGTATGTGAAGGTATCGTTTTTCGAATCGAGGAAATTATAGACGCGCAAGATGGACTGTGATTGACGGAGAAGTAATTGGGTGAACAGTAAAATCAGCAGTGATGGATGTAATTGTCTATAACAGTTTGTCTGTAGTTCGCGGAGAATTATATATTCATTACCGAATAAATAACGCCATTGTTTTATTGAATGCTAAAAAGGGATAATTAATAAGATGCTTAATATTTGTTAGAATTATTATTTGAATTAGAAATTCAATGATTTTAATTATTCACATTCATTACAATCCACGATTTATACCTATAACATCATAATTCATCGTTTTATCGAAGATTCACATGCGTATTGCCGACACATCTATCATATTTCCAGGACTATATTGAATAGCAAGAACATTGCGAATGCATAGAGCGTAGGATTCTTAATTGCTTATTTACTGTCACTTTTGTATAGAAAACAATAGTCAGTCTTTTTTTGGGGCACAAAACTAATAAATTACCACATTATGTATTCGTGTCACGATCTAAGCGCGTTGTGTATATTATATACGTATAGTTATATGGTTAATTTATATCAGCTATGGCTATTTACTTATAATTCAGCACTTGAGATAATTGTCGAGCTTTAAATGGCATGTGTTGTATGTATACATGAACAGCTGCATTGTCTCTGATAAATAAATAAGTTATTTTTACACTTGATCGAAAAGAAGAAAAAAAAAACCGGTTGCGTTTCGTGAAGACTTAATTAAATGATATTTTTAATGTCCATTTGTTAGGTATATAAGTATATGTTTGGATAATGTTATTCCGAGTTACATCTTCTCTTTGATGATTTAAAAGCTAGAAACCAGATTTATGGAAATCACATAACGATGACGACACCGTAATTTGAATCCATAACATCGTGACATTGTGTAAGTTTAGTAATAGCTGGTATAGTGTTTTGCGGTTTTTATCCGTTCAAGAAAACAAATTCAATAAGGATGTGACTGGGAATGCTAATGGATTCGCCAGAAAATTGAAGTGAACAGAAATTTACAAATTTACGAGAATTCTGAGAATTGAAAATGAAATAAATTTGTTAATTTATATTCACATGTGTTTGATAACTTCATTAGAATTAAACGATATTTTCATTCATGAATTTAACCTTTTTTTTGTAAAAATAAATAAATATTTGTTTATATCTATCGAAAACAAATACTTTTACTTTCACATTTAAGAGGCAATTATAAAGTATCTACACTGTGTATATCACTGATATGTTTTGTAAGTTTAATTTGCATCAAAGTCAACTTTATAATTTCAGATTCGTACAGTATATATCAAAGTTTATTGTATCTATTGTCTATATGCAAAGATAAAATAATAGCCTATCACATATATCGTCGATCTCACTATTGATTAGAAAAAAGGTATAAGTATCTTTAAAGGAATGGCAAAGCACTCCTTCGCCACTTCAGTTTACGTTCACTTTTGCGTCATTTGCTGAATTTTAACTTTTCTTAGAAGTTATAATAACTTACAGCTTAAGTATTGGCAAACGCAAAGTTAAATGTTACCTTTAAATAACAATTATATATTTTAAATTAACGTTCACTACTCAATCCTAAAAGGTACTTACACTTTCAACCCTCAAACCTACCTTTAATAACAAAATTAAAAAAAAACCCTTACATCATATTTTATTAATTACATCCCTTCGTACAAAACCCACTTGATCCGTCAATCCCCAAATTTTTCCTTAAAATAAAAAAAAAAGAACAAGAAATACTTACACGTGCCGACGAGTAAGCACAGCATCGCGGACCTCGCGATCCACCTGACGTGCGTAGATTCCATGATCACTTGAAATTTATCAACCAAAGGTCGTAGAACACTATATATATATATATATATATATATATTTTTTCTGTCTATTCGCACACGTTTAAGAGTGCGAGTGTCTCTCACCTCTTCTTCTTCTTAACCGGAGGATGAGCGAACGCGGACTACACGCGGCGTCCTCGACTCCTCGGCTTTTTTATCAGTTCGCCGACGAAAACACACGACACAGTGAAAGAGAGAGAGAGAGAGAGAGAGAGAGAGAGAAGCGAAGGTGGGGCCCCATCGCACACTGCCGATGCTCATCTCTCTCTCTCTCTCTCTCTCTCTCTCCGTGAGGCGTCATTATGTATAATGCCTGATGTGCCTTGAGGCCCCGATGAGGTAATCAAGAGAGATGTGTGATGAGTGTGTATGGTTCGAAACAATTTGATGGGTTTCGATAGGGGTTTATGTGGGAGAAGATTGCTATATAAACCTTTTTGCAATTGGTATATCAGTGGTATGGTGACCTTGCAAATCGATTGAGTATTGTTTTCTGGTGAGATGGATTTTTGTAGAAATGGAAGGGTTGCGGATGATGCGACATTGGCGTCTATTAATAGAAATCGAAAATTGGTCTCTGAAGTGATGTTATGTAACGGGTTTATAGAATGGAAAATTATATTTTAAACGTCTTTAAACGTCCTTAAACGTATATAATTAATGCACCATAATATAGTTTGTAAGTAGCTTATGTGATTTATACGCTTGCATTTGTTTTAAAATTTTTTGCCAACGTTTTTTTGTTCCTTCAAATTCTCGATCGATTAAGATAGTTCTAATCACGCGGGTATATATTTGAAAAAAAAAACCATTTTTTTCGGGGATCGTTTGCATAGATTACATGATGAATGATAAGCGTGTATATATACGAGAACTGAGAGATTTCTTGTATGTAATTACGGGTATTGCAACAAAACGTTGTACAAATGTATGCAAATATCTTACTAATTGAGTCCTTCATTAAGTCTTCATCGAAGATTAGGAAGCTATCTGTGTATTGTGATTGATTTTTACCCATATGCTCGTACGGGAATGTCTTTTATTTTATCTGCTGATTATTGTAATGATACGGTTTATTGAAAGCAAATGAGGCGTTACTGTCCTAGAAATGTTTCACATATTCTTCAACTTTTTACAAAATCTACATGATTTATACGATATTATTAGTTAAATTAAACTTATTAAATAAATTTCTGTAATATTAGTTAGATGAATTATTATTTTAATTCCAATCTTTTAACACTCTTAAAGATTCAATTTATTTCTTTATTCGTTTTCGAACGTACCGTGTACTGTCATCTGCATCTTGTTGGAGACACTTGCGGTTCGCCTGTTTGTGGTGACAACAATTTTTTTCTTTTAATGTTCCGCATAGAACGAATCGCAAAACTACTTGCGCATTCCTATTCATTGCATCGCAAATAGCTTTGCCCTAAATTATTGTTATAAATTGTTAAAATTAGAAAAAATTTATTTATGATATAATTTCGTTATTTTTTGTATATTATTAAAGTTTATTTATTTATTTTTTTCTAATTTTCTTTTATTTTGTTAAGACAGAAAAATTTAAAAACTTTAGTAATTCAAAGGAATTATTCAAATTTGAATATTATGTCAGACTGTATTACGTTGATGTTGCTTCTTTATAGCTTTAGTCATTTTTTATGTAGCCTTTTGATTCGAATATGAAAAATGATTTTTCAGTTGTCATGATACTTACATTAGATTTGATTACGAAAAACTACTTTTACTTCCTTGAAAAGAGATGCGACAGGATTGGTTTTATTATTCTCTGTTATAGAGTATCAAATTCTTCTCTATTGAGTCATTTTTGTTGAGTTCCCGATCTTTATACATATTACATAATTATAAAAATCATGATAAATTACAAGATAATAAAAGAAATTAATTAATACCTGTATAATACATTGAATTTTATTAAGTTAATTATAGTATAAATAAAAAGAATTACTATTTACAAATACTTCAATATAAAATAAACATATTCAAACTATTAGAATTCTAATAGACTTGTAAAATTTAACATAAATTTAAGCAAGCATTCTTTTTTACCGCTTCTAGAAACCCATAAATGATGATGTATTGTCGCATACAAGGCCACCGTTAAAAAGAATAATAAATAATTTAGACGTAAACTAAATAGTCGCGATAAGAATGGTCATCTGAGTTTATTTACACTACTCTAAATCCTCTAAATGGCAATCAAACTTCTTACTCTTTAATAAAAATGCACACTTTTTTAGACATCTAATTATAATTTATTAGTAAGAAAAAGTGACAAGACAATCAATTTTATTATTCTTTGGGGAATACCGAAAACTTTCGTAACCATCGATTACAGATGAATATGCATTAATGAGTCATGATAAAGGGATTTTAATGAATGTCCAGGTAGTAACGTGCCATGAATAAGTATGAAGAATCGGATGTTTAGTTGTTACGATTTTAAGGCATAACGCTTAAGTATGCGAAGAGTAAGGCTGATTTCTGACATCCCATACATTCTAATCAGGCCTAATTTTTATCGGCGCGTGTTCAAGAACGCATGCGGCCTTGTACGATGAACCAGTGTTTGGGTACTGAATTTCAAAAGTACGTATAAAATTAAATTCCTTGAAGGATGAGTTTGTTCCGTATTTTTGTAAAATTTGAATTAATTATAATTTATGTTTCGAAAATATATTAAAATAACATTGCTAATATAAAATTAGGAGTATATTCTATTATCTCATTGGTTTGTGATCAAAAGTTTACTACTTAAATTTCACTGTCCATACAATAAGATTAATTGAAATAGTCTGATTTACTTGTATTTATAGTAAAAATGTAAATAATAATTGGATTTGAGTTACAATTAAAAAGGTTGAAAGTTCTAATGTTTATTTACGCATTTGCGGTCTCGTTAATTCTAGAAAGATGAATGTTCAAATACCTATAAATTTCGTACGGACATGAATATTATGAGGAAATGTTGTAACACTGAAAGTATAAGTCTATAAGTTAATGATATTCAAGAGATCAGGAGAATAATCGAAGCTTTTTGTAAATAAATTTTGATTTGTTTTTTTTATGCGATATTTTTTATAGATTGCTTATATTATGAACTAATTATTTTTAATGTACAATATGAGTATTGTATAATATAGTTTGATAGTAATTAACAATAAGACAAGATCCACTAATCTTTGTGTATTTTGACACACTGAATCCGAATTTCCCACAGATTTTACGTAAATCACAAAAAATATCTGGAAATAGTAAAAAATCGCGAAAAATCCTATTAACGGGTAGATGAGTGAATTTAAAAAAAAATTTTCTTAACTGATGTTTGTTTTTCTTGCTTAATTGATTTTTATTATTATTTACATCTCGCGTGATTATATATTCAATACAAGATTTAAATCTAACGAGTATATGAAAAACTTAAGTAAAAGGATTACTGACATAAAATTTATTTTATTTATCTATCTATTAAACTAAGCTTACAACACTGGGCATTAATAAATCACATAGATTAAAAATAATTTAAACAAATAAACTGAATATGTATAATTCGTTATACCATTTAATAAAATTAATATTCACTAATATTAATACCTAAATATAAACCTTTTTTATCCCATATGAAGAATTTCAAATTTAACGCGTCGACGCTCGATATATCTCGAAAGGAACATCATATACACAGCGAGAGGAAAAAGGACAACGCGAGAATCAATCTGCTTCACGAACGGAGCGACGAAGGGGGCGTGAAGGGGGGGGGGATCTGACAGAGAGGAGGGTGTTGTCACTGTGTATGTGTATCCGCGCATTCGCTGCAGCAGCAGAGTCTGCATTGCAGTGCATATAGTCATTCGTAATCGCTCGAGAATATGATTTAATCGCGCCTCGTCAACGCTAAACGATTGCACGTGCCAATGGCGAATTAGAAGCACTTTCCGAAGCTAAAACTGCGTGATTCTCGTCTCGTTCATCGTGTTGTCGTGTCTATTTCGAGAGACGAGTTATGTCGCGATGTATCTACGCGGAGTTGTCTGATTATGTTGTAGGTGTCATGACGATACGATAGTTTCTATTGTTTAGAGAAAGCCAAAATTAGAATTGGAAAAAATGAGTGCAAAAACGCTAAGTGCCATTGCGGATGATTATTTCTACAGTTTGAATCCTTTGTGTAAAAGGATAGGTGAGGACATTGCTGCTACGAAGGATGCTTATGAGGGTTTGTGGAATACGCTGAGTTTGGAGGAGCGCAATCAAGCTATAGATGAGACTATTATACAGCCAGAGGTAGCACTAAAGTATGCGTCTAAGAATATTGAAGCTTCCAAAGATCCCCTGGATTATTATCCTAGGCTTAGGATACAGACAGGGATGAAGTATATGGTCGATGAGACTGGATCGGTAAATAAATACTGCATAGAGATTTTCATTTTTAATGGTTTTGGTAATCTATTGATGATTGTAATGATTCATTGTATTTTGCAGACTTTGAGATGGAAGGATGAACATTCAGCTCCATTTTCCTTCATGACGCAGTCGCAGATGAATCTTAGTTGCTTGGACCAAACAAATGAGACGAATCCTAAGATTATAAATAGTTATATTTCTGAAATTTCTCATTTCTCGAACACTTGTAATATAAGGAATACTGATGATTCTTTAGAAGATAACTATAGTTCCCCTTCAAGTCAGATAAGCTTTTATCAGACTGAGAATTACTCGGATACAATATTTTCTACAGAGGATTGCAGTACAATTCGGAGCAGTTGCATTGATAGTGAAACATCTGAAGGAATGTTTGCTAAATTAATCAATAAAACTTCTTTGTTAAAAATTCAAAACAGTTCAGATGATGATATGGAGAATTTAGTACCACAGAAAAATTTAAGGACAGCTCCTAAAATTAGTGGTAATGATAAAAACCAAATGAATATAAGTTTTGGTTCACACTTAAAGTCTACTGATATTGAATCAACCGCATTACTTGATACTCCTAGTTCATATAGTAGTTATCAATCTTCACAGCTCAATCAAGATCCTGAGATTCCAAAAACAGGATTTGAATTTTTAGATAACTGGTAATTTTAAACGACAAACCAAAATTATAGGCTTTAATTTCATACTATTTTATACAAGGAGAATTGATTAGAGTAATATAATAATTTGTCTTTTGTCGTGCTAAAACTAATTCTATTTTATGTGTCATGTTTTTATCAGATTGTTAAATGAAACTGCAACATATATTTTAATTATATTTTTAATATATTATTAAACAAACATTATTGAAACAAGTATAGTCAAAAGTCTAAAAATTTTATATTTTGGAATAAAAATATGTATTTGTGTGCTTTTACTTATTCATTTTGAAAAAAACATGACATAAATACTCATACTAATTCTTTGTAAGAGATAAAAGACGATCATGACATAAATATAGTTAAACATATATTAGAGTTAAAACATAATTTTAAAACAGATGAAACATTATATACATATTGAATGTGTTATTAAGTTAAACATTAAGTATGTGCGTTTTTTTATGTGTAGTTGATAATTTATTTAGAAAGCATATTGTATTCACTAATAAGGATTTGATGAAATCTGTTAGAAAAGACTGCAATGTATCCTCAGTATATACTTAAGACTGCGACTACATGACTTCCGTCAGATGTATATGAAAAATGTATAAGCATAGTACAAATGCACAACTTGGAATCCTTGACACAGACCAAACTGTAGAAACTTTGCTAAACATTTTAAAAATCAGTAAAATGAACAAAAATTTTTTTCGATACATTTATACATGAATGTAACCAATATTCATACATTTATATGAAATAAAATGTTAATATACATTTAAAAGGAGTTTATCATTTTTATAAAAGATGCATTCTTATCTTATATTTTTGTTAGTGCTCACATAATATACTAAATGATCCCATTTTGATCTAACTTAAAACTAAGAATGTAAAAAAATTGAAAAAATTTATTTCTGTTATAAAGTATGGATTTATCATTTAAGTTTAAGTGTTTGCAATTAATTGTTGCTTAACTTAATTTCATTATTACTTTTATTAATGTGGTCAAAATGCATATCATAAGCAATTTAATTTTTCTAAAATAATTCTAAATTCTAATAAAATTGTATGTTGAAATAAGCTCAAAACATGAACCATGTAGTGAGAAAAAATTAAGCCTATTTATATATTTATATTTTAATTCAGCTGCATATTTTCATAATATCAGAAAGGAAGAATAAAATAGAAAGATTTATTTTTATTTTATTTATTCTTTATTACAAATATAGTAAATAATAATCTTACAACATTAGTTTTGTGCTTCGCGCACTTATAATTTTTGTACAGAATATTCTCTCACAGTGACTATTTACAAATAACAAATATAATAATTTACAAGGTTTAGCGTGAGAAAGTTGAGTGCCATTAAAACGACTAATGGCATACACATAATATCTTTAAAAGATCAGTCTAGCAATTTGAACAGAGTTCTTTTATCAATACTATACGAACGTGTGTGTATATATATATATATATATATATATATATATATTATAAGTAAAAAATATGGCTTGAATTTTTTTGTTAAAGAGAAAGTTAAAGAATAAATTACTTTTTACGTTACTATTACGATCACTTAAAAACAAAACGCTGTGCTCGATCTCTTAAGTTTATCAACAGACTTTAACATTACAATGGAAGGCACGATTACTTACATCTATATATAAATTATGTATATTATATATATATATCAAATAACTGCACCGAATTCGAATAATTTACAAATGATGCTCGCGAGTCCTATATAATCATTATCTCGTTTAAACAAAAAGTATTTATATATCGACTAAAAAGGACAAAGACGACGCGTGTAAGAACATTGCACCATGGCTTTAGCGATCGATAATGACTGTACAATTTTCACCGTGACACCCTGATACAAGGTGTCTTTTTCGTCGGTGAAATTTTAAGAATTACTCGCTTTCTTAAATACTACGCAAAAAAAAAATAATAATAATTACATATTCGACACTCTGCGTTTATCTTCGCTGCTTTCTACCTTCATTTATGGCAAGACGAGTGATATTGATTAGCACACATTTTCTAACGTTCGTTAATAATTTCTCTCCTAAAATCTCAAAAACTTAAACAAACAGATAAAGAAAGAAAACGAATAAAGAAAAAAAAAAAGAAATAAAAACAATTTCGCTCCTATCTAAACGTACTCCTCGTTCGGCTTGGAAATGTTATTGGGTAATCTGAGATTGTTCGGCACTCTGTTCGCACCGTCGGGCAACTCGGCAATATCAATAAACACTCCCGCTAAACTTTCGAAGTTCAATCCCCAGTTGAGCAAATAATCCCAGCTGAGTGCCGTGTTGGTCGATGGTGACTCATTGCTCGACGGTCTATACAGTCCACCCATGTGCGTCGACAAATCGTCATCCGATGCTACCAAAGTGCTCAGCGAGCCTCTGAACGAGCTGTCGAAGCCGTCGTAGTTGATGGTTGGTGGCAGGGGTGGTTTCGTCGACTGAGGACTTTCGTTCGTCCTTGCGGCGACCACCTCGTCGTCTGGTTTACTATAAATGTTATCCAAACGTTTATCACCCACCACCGAGCCGTTGTCGTACTCGATTTCCGAGCAGGTGAAGCTATCGTTGCCACTCTCATCTGTCGTCGACGAGTTGTGCCGCTTCAGTCTCTCAGGTGGTGGAGTGTGTCGTCTGTGTAGATGTAACGGTCCGTGAGTTGGTCCTCTGGCTTCACTTGACGAACTCACAGCGTCGAGGGTAGATACTAGACTCGATGTTCTAGGTCTGGAATTCATTCGCTCGATTTCTTCTGCTGTCAGGCCCATAGGTCCGCCGGGCACTCCGTTATTCACTGTCTCGTTATTCGACTGTTGTACCTTTCTGCTGGCTGTAGACCCAGACAGTTGACTCATGATCGGGGAGTTGAGACTCCGTTCGCTGTTTGAGTTCATGGCGTCCTTGCCTACACCGCCGGACGACGACGTCGTCGCCAGCAGCGCGCTTTGCAGTGGTTTCCCACTTATATCGTGTAAAGTTAGAATCCTAGGCTGCTGGGCCGAAAGCTCACTGCTAGGTGATAACCTTGCCAACGGTGTGCTCTGTAGTAGTTTCGGTGCCGATCCTGGTGGTTGGCCTACGGATGGCGGTGGCATGGCCCTGGGTGGAAACGGACCAGTATGTCGATGCTGTTGGTTAGCGTGTTTGTGATGATTACCGTAACTGTTGATGGGCGGTGGGGTAGCTTTGTACTTCCGCATACCGTCCCGGTAGCCCTTGTAATGATAGACTATGTCAATGTCACTCGGAGCAATTGAACTCGCGTTTTCAAGATCGTAATGTTCTGGCATATCTGGTTCTTGGTTATGCTCGTGCGAGTGCAGTGAGCTTTGGGTAGGTGGTGGCAATGGGGGATGTTCGTCCCTTATTGGTGGAGATTTAGTGATCTCGCGTTCGATAATGTCCGGTCGTTGTGGTCTATGTTCAACCGAGTTCATCTCGCGTTCCTTGTACTTCTTGGAAATAAGCTCCGGACCCAGATGTGCAATATTTCGTAGATCCGATCCATCAGAGATGTAGGTGTTCTCATGTCTCGACATCATGTTATCTGGTTGCGATCCGACCAGAGTGTTGTTCGTAATTATAGCGTTGGTGTTCTTGTTTACAACTGTGGTAGCAGATTTCTCCTTGTTTTGGCGCCTGAGTCGAAAGTAAATAAAGCTGACGATGATGCCAACTAGCAGGGCAATGAAGAAAAAGATGACGAGAATGATACCGATGTTCATAGGATCGGCAGCAGTAGCAGCCGTGATACCAATAGATCCATGACAACCCAGATGAACCTTGCCATGGAACACAACGTCCTTGAATATAGATCCTGATCCATTGAACGGCTGTGCCTCACCGTTCACCGTGAAATTAGCTATACATCCTTCGAAGTACTTTGGTAATCCATCGTGAGCCAAATACTGGTCTCTCCTCACTCCTCCAACCGCTAATAACGTCATGTATGGATCCAAAAAATCATGCACTCCAGCAGAGTCCAGCTCATCGCCCGTCAATACTCCATCGATGTACATCTTCAATCCTCTGTTATGTGAATGAATGGTTAAATTGTGCCAGCTACCGTCAGCCAGACTCGATTCAGTCGATCCGCTCATGTTGACAGGCGAGCTGAGCAACGAGAAGTACACGATCTGGCCGTTACGAAGCTCCACAGAAGTGAAGTGTTTGTTCGTCGCGACATACACGAGAACGCCATCGGGTTTAACCGTACGAAACATAAGGTGAAGGCTCTTAGCAGGTGTCGCAGTTGGAATGAGGGGGATGCTGTTCTCCTCGGTAATGTAGTGAGTTGTTGGACTACTATTCCAGAATGTTGTACCGCCGTAGAGGTACTCGAGCAACTGCATCCTCCGATGTTTCTCAGAGACCTGAATGAACGAAACCGAAATTAGCATACCAGTTTTATATCCTATCCTCTGGTAATAATTGAAGTCTATTACTCACCTTGTACTCAACAAAACCACCCTCGCTGAGGTTGACAGGTTCGAGCGCTTCTCTGCAATTGGGTGCGCTAATTCTTCCGCACTGGCACACAGGCCTGCTCCATTTGTCATAGCACTGGCCGTGTCCGCATACATCGCTATGCTGATTGACGCTCGACCTCGGGCATGGACCGTTCTCTGACCTTGGACAGGTGGGTTTAACGCCTCGGGATGTTATAGGATTAGTAAGATTGAGCGCCCGGCCATTGATGGAGACGGAGTGAACACAACCGATAAACTCGTCCGAATGGATTTGGCCAGGACGTTCGAGTACCGGATCGGCGCTCGCGAGACCACCAATCAGCAGTTGGTTGTTGTTAAAGTTGAGTGTACTGTAAATTGAAAAAACATTAATGGATTAGTTAAAATCGTTTTATTATGTTAATAATGTAAAAACGAAATAGTAGAATAAAATATAATCCATACCCAATGGTTCCAACATCTTCGACGTAGCAGGTAGAATCACCCGGTCTACAGTCATCGCACAGATCTCCATGCTCCTTGCATTTGGACACGCTAAGAGACACGACTCTTCCATTTCTCGTAGCTGTCACCTTTCTCCAGTTTCCATCAGCCAATGATTTTGTAGATTTTACTGTCAATGAGGTGATGGCAGTTCTAGCACCACCGCAGGAGAACACCAGTCGGCCCTCGACGAGCTCCAAAACGACAAAATCGGAACGACCGCCGCTTTGGGGCCCGTAGTTGTAGAGAAGGAGAGCGTTGGATTTGGTGGTAGCGAAGATAATGGTGATGTCATTGGTATTGGGGTCGAGGGATGGGAAAGTCATGTAGGAGAGCTCGTGGAAGCCGTAGGTCGAACGCTCGCAGTGACGACCGTAGCGGCCCTCTGGACAACTGCAGCGGTAGCTGTAAGGAAAAGAATTGGATTAGTCGTTGTTTTAAACAATCAAAAGACTATTCTAGAATGCTAAATATTCAAGATATAAACAAAATATAAATAATTCTAACAGTACATATTATTCATGAATTAGTGTGAGTTTGGTTCATTAATTTACAAAAACATATTGAATACCAACGCGTGTACCAAACTTCAATAATTTAACTTGCAGAGATTTTATAATAAATGTAATAAAATATAATGTTAAAATAATTCCGAGATCATTTTACCAAATAAAAAACAGAATCAATTCTTACCCTGGTTTCTCTCCCACACACAGTCCACCATGCAAGCACGGATTCGGTCTGCACGAATCGGTAAGCACTTCGCAGTGGTTACCCCTGTAACCCGATCTACACAGGCAGAAGAAACTGGAACCATCGGGACTCTCTTTGCACGAACCGCCATTACGACATGGATTACTTGCGCAAGCATCACCACGTTCAAGTTCACATAGTTTGCCCTCGCGATCCGCAGGACAAGTGCAATGGAACTCGAAACCCATACGCCGACACTGGCCGCCCTGTTGAAAACGAAAAATCAGATTAGATTTTAATGGCCGCGGAATTTTGGAACGACGAAAATATTTTAATTGCCCTGATGTTAGAGAATATACAGCAACGACGAGGATAACGTATATTTTGAGTATCCTGTAATGGTGTTTAACATTCGCGAAATGGCTGTGTTTGCGACACGTTAAATTTTATTATATAGACACTCGTAAAAGTTTAATTGATTCTATGTGTGTGTATATGTATATAGTGGACTAGATGGAAGAAGTTTTTTACCTCGAGTATACATTCTTCGACTTCAAACGCGGACTTTGCTTCGGACTTTATATACATGCAGATGTTCGTCGTTAGTTTATTGGGGATATATAGGAAAAAAGATGTTGCGGCGACGAGAGAGCGTGCGCGCGCGCTCGCGCGAGATACATCGGACCAAATTGAATTAATGAATAATTTAACGGCTGTGACGTGTGTGTGTATCGATATATTAATAGCGGCCAATAAAAGCGGTGCTGCAGACACGTTAAAACGAGCGGTTGTAACAGTTACAAGCCGTAACTTAATTAAACCTTTTTCTTCGAAAAATAAAAGAAGGCAGCCGCCCGATCTTATCTATTATATATATAGATAAATATATAATAGCATTAGAGAAATCTAATAACTTACCGAATGGCAGGGATTCGGTGCGCATGGATCCTGCTTCTTTTCACAACGATCTCCGGTGAAGCCATCACGGCACTTGCAAGTCATCTCGTGGACGACCCTGGACGAGGTCAGAATCAAGGTCGAACTGTCTGTAATCCGGGCGTTCTCGTAGACGACGATGCCGTCGCTGCAGGCGCCGCCGTTCTCACATGCGTCGTTCTTGCAGGGCGTGTAGCCGATGGTCAGGTGCGAGCCCTCGATCAGCGTCTCGATCTGCCGGCGTTTGCGCTGCAGGAAGTCATTGACTTCTTGTTTGGTGCGGTATCCTGTAATTAAGCGAGGCCGATAATGCATCAAGTATATATTCTCTCTCTCTCTCTTCTTCTCTCTTGCTCTCTCTCTCTCTCTCTCTCTCTCTCTCTCTCTCTCTCTCCCTCTCTCTCTCTCGACGTTTTAATTCTACGAAGATGGGGGCAGAGATATGAGAAACCTACCTTGCTGCGAAGCGATGGCCGTGTACACCTCGATGTGGTTCTCCTTCTCGTCGAT
>JAYJLV010000001.1:17941671-17972784 GCA_036873485.1 Torymus texanus | reverse complement strand
TGTGTGTGTGTATATATATATATATATATATATATATATATATGTGTGTGTGTGTATATAATAAGATTGCTCAATCGACAGCTTTAGTTCTTTCTTCGGTTTCTTTTTTTCCGAGAATCGTACAGACATATCACGAATCACTCGCGAAATGTGGGTTACCGAAGTCCTCGAGGATGGTCGCGTGTATGTGTATATATATATGTATAACGAGGATATCGCGAACTCGAGAAATCGTCATCGATCGCAGCAACGTGCCGTACATCGAGAGTGTCTCGAGTAGGTACAGACTCGCTGACACTTTGTTGTGGCCGATCGTTATCATTGATATTGAATGTATATATATATGTATATATATCTTTCGACTCGTCACGGTCGTTTCGTAATTATCTCCACGGCTCTCTCGTCTCTTGATTTAATGGATAAATACGTATGTATATATACCTACTCTTACACTTTTATTTCGGCGTTGATACGAAAGTTTCTGCGCACATTATGAGAGGTATATATAACTATTTTCGTGGTTTATATAATATATGTGTATGTAGAGGTGTAGGGAGAAAGAGGAAACGAGCGTTCGCACGTTTATGCAAATCAGCCAGACGAATAGAGAAGGCGTGTATATATAACGTATATGTACAATCAGAGCTGTGGATCTTTATGGGAGCGATAATGTGTATTATATAGTATATATGGCAAAGCGTCGAGAGAGATACTTATAGATGCTTTGTTTCGTCTATAATACGGCGACAGATCGATATAATGAATCTGTGGAAGTGGAAATTTTCCGAACGCCTGATTGTTGCTTTATAGCGCATCACAACGTATTATAAGTAGTTGGTGATGTGATACTGAGGGAAAGTTTTGTTCTTATTCGTCAAGAGATCCGAATCGATTAACATCTTATTATTTAAACTTCAAGTTGAATATTCTCCTAAGATAGAATTCTATTGTGTATCACGCGTGTATACATGCATTTTTATTCGAATTCTCGCATTTATACCGAGGAATTATAGTTAGAGAAAATTCATCAATTTTCCGTAATCCAAAGTAGCAGCTCCTTTCACATGGACAGTATGACAGATCGCGAAAATTACGTCAAGAAACCACACGCGCATCGTGGCGTCATGACAAAAATTAATATATGACTATCATGATAAACCTTTTATATATACGTGCCTCCCTTTTTTCTCACGCAAAACGAGAGGAGAAAAGGCATCAGCACGCGCTGACCTGTATTATATTAATACCAGTGGTGGTGGTGGTGGTGGCGGCGGTGGTTTCCCGGAAACTCGCTCGATCGATCTTCCTTATCGGGACGCGCGGAGAATTGGCCGTGAACTGGCTGCGCGCGCATCTACACCAAGTATATATATAGTAGAGTATATAGTAGTAGCCTGCGGTGAGAGCCGCACGAGCGATAATACAATGCGTCCCGGATCTCCATCTCCGGTTTTTGGATATTATTTATATATATATATGTATATATAAGCATATAATATACAAGGGCCTCATCTCTCGGTGGTTTTTGCGGAGATGATGACGCCCGGAGATTGACGTGACCGGAGTATACGTGTGTACGTGAGTGGAGCTGGTGATGATTCATCAGTGATAAGGATATGGGTGCAGAGCGAGACTTGGAAATCTTTTTTTTTTGTCGTTTCTGATTTTTATTTTAAAAATATATCGATTTTGTGTAGTTATGATGATTCATAATGTATGTCTATGCACTAGCGTAGAATTGCATCGTCTTACGATTTTTAAAGAGCGCATGCATCATCTTACTCAAACTAAAATAACAAAAAAAGATCTATACCATTTGTACTGATAAAAACTTATCACACTGATACTTTTTATTCTATAGTTCAAGTTCGCTTGACTCCCATATAGGTACACTGTTTTTGTTCTCGCGCAAAATTTCACAACACGAGCGATATGAATATATCCTCGTGATGGGAATCCTCGAGGCCAATTCGCAAAACGATATACCTATTCCCGACATACAAAAGCGCTTCTCAATGCTATACAACACAATATATATACATATAATGCTGTATATGCTTGTGCACGTTACGACAGCACTGTTGCCTCGTCGATGATGGTTTCAAGTCTCTCGCACGGTTCGCTTGAGCAATGTATGTCGCGTGACGACTATACGGCAGCGGAGAGCTGGGACTTCCCCCGTGCTTATATACCAGCAAGCAGCAGCAGCAGCAGTAACAGCGGGGAAATCGCGATGGCTCTCAATCTCGAGATAACAATGCTGCTAGCTTTTTTCTCTCTCCCGAGAACGCGCGCGCGCGCTCGCAGGAGTTCCGCGTAAATTACAGAGGAGTAGGAGTAGGAGGTACATACAATGGGGTCGGCAAAGAGGCGAGAGGAGATTGTCGTCGAGACGGTTAAGGTGACAGTAGTGTGGTATAGGAAGGATTTTAAATTTTAAATCTGAAGATATTGTTTTTTAATAACATTAACGCAATAATAAGTAGTAGTAAACGCAATATCGATCGCAGCCTTTGTGAATAGCTTTAAAAATCTTAAACAATCACCCCGCTTGAATCATCGTTCCTATACAACAAAGCTTCCAATGCAGGATACCTCATCACCAGAGACGCGCAGAAGAAGAAAAACAAATCGTGTATACACTCGCGGTTAATCCGCGCACACGCACCTACTATATATACATACATATACACTCAGTTCTCTCATCACGATCGATAAAGAATCCTCGCTTCTCGCGCAACGCGAGCCGTACTCGCGTTTCTTCCTCCGATAACGCGCCGATACAATATACTCCACACAGACACAGATACACATATATATATATTATATACGTTCTCTGGCACTTTTTATCGCGATCGCGATGATTTCCGACACTCTCTTTGTGACGAGTCCAAGCATGTGTGTATCAAGTGTATATATCTATATATACGTGCATACGTAGGTTCCCTTGAAAATTTTTCATGAGAAATTCGACGTCGGAAGAGGCAAGAGCCGCAAACATCCGGAGAGCGGGCACTCGGATCGGATGCTGCTCTGCGGTTCCACGCGTTCGCTCTCGCACAGGCTCTCGTTCTCTCGTCGACAGTCTCGCAGTTCTTATCCTGTTGCCCCTGGGATGATGTGTAATAATACATGTGAGAGATCTTGTTTCGGTATAAAAGAATTTACCGTTGAATTTTTTTTTTTTTTATTTTTGATATATTAGTGAAAAATGGTTACTTTATGAGTATATATAAGTAGTTAAAGCTTAGACTTGTGTCTTTGTGATACGAAAAACATCGAACAGTATAAATGATTACAATTGTAACGCAGCAATTACATATATACATATAATTTATAATACCTCTAGAAAGAGAAAAGAGAGACTCAAACAATGTATTTTTTCTTTCTGCTTACAGTGACGGCAGAGACTGGACCCGATCAACGCGACGGCTGCAACGAGAGACAAACGGATGTTGCATCACCATTGGTAAGTGTCAAGCCGTGCATGCGTCATTTTTACCTTGAAACAACGTGACGATAAATCCACGCGTGAGACTGCGCGAGCATTTGTTTTTCCTCTCGTCGCGGCGCGGACAATCTTTTGTGCAGATAAGACGGTGACTTTTAATATTCTTTCATCTCCGTAAGCATGTTCATCGAGATAACCGTCCGTAAAAATCGCTTCTATCTCGCCCAAGATATATAGTCTGAATCGAGATCGATCACTAAAGAGTATTCATTTTTTTTTTCTTTCAAATCGTACCGCGTCTATCTCGCATTTTTCAAAGTATAACTGATTTGCCGAGACGTTATTATATAGTTTTACGTAACAGAATGATCATGAAGAACTCTTTTTAATTGCACCTCTACAATTACGCCAATTGCTTTATAAAAAATAGATGCCTCGTGTCTATAGCGAGAATCTTCACTCTAAAATCTGTACCTTCACACTTTGCTATATCTTGTCCCTGATTGCACCAATAGCATCAGCACACAGCACTAACGCACGGCCTTCTTTATTTCTCTCTCTCTCTCTTACAGTACAACGCTTTCCAATTCAAGGTCAGCAGTGAGCAGCCCGAAGGTAGTCACCCGTGCCCGGCCTGTCCGCTCGTACTCGCCACATCGCGCGACCTGACGCACCACCTGCGTGGCCACAATTCGCCACGTAGCACCGACTGCAGCGGCGAGGAAGTCGACTACGCCTGCGGCGTCTGCCACAAAGTCCTCAGCTCAGCAAGCAGCCTTGATCGCCACGTGCTTGTGCACTCTGGTGAGCGTCCGTTCAAGTGCAAGCACTGCGACATGGCCTTTACGACGAACGGCAACATGAACCGCCACCTGAGAACAGCCCACCACCGTGGTGCCTCGCCATCGCACAGCTATACTGATTCCGAGGGAGGCAGTAGCGATAGCGAGAGGCCACTAGTGAAGAGACGTCTCATCCAGGAGGAGTACAACAATAATGAGATCTCGAAGAGGAAATCACCAGATCTACTGGAGAAGAAACTGAGGTCGCCCGAGATTGGGAAACGCAAGTGTCCCGATTACGCCGACGAGGCTGACAGCCAAAGGCGACACAAGGTTCTACTGAATGACTCGCGATCGGCCATCAAGGGCGCATACACTGAGCAGTCAGCACAAAACTACAACTGCTCAGTCTGCGGTAGGCAAGATTTTACGAGTAGCGCCATGCTAGACGCTCACTACGAAACGAGCCATCCAGATTCACCCGTCAGATGCGAGCCCTGCAACGAGTCCTTTAAAAATCATCGGGCTCTCAGCTTGCATCGATACATGATCCACCAAAGCGACCAACAACGTAACGACGTCGTAGTGCCGAGGCACCTACGCAACAGCGTCGTCGGCTTCAATGACCTGACCTTCATGGACTTTTCTGCGGGAAAATTCCCAGCCATCGCCCGTGCTGTATGCGAGCAATCGCTACACAGACCGGCATCGGGAGAGACACCGAAGTATCAGTGTTCCAAGTGCCTCAGGGCATTCCCCTGTCAATCAGCGCTGGATGCACACGAAACAGATTGCGGACAGCCCACGACCGAGCAGAGGATGATGCATGACGACCAGTCGATGAGAAATGATTTCTTTGCTGGTCTGGACTTGCAAAACAAGGCTGCCCTTACTGAGGCCAAAGAAGGCAAGGACTTGGCTGATATCCAGAGCATCATCTCATCCGTATCATCTGGACCGATATTACAGAACTTCTCGAGGTCTGACGCTAGCACACCTGATAATTGCAAAATTAAACAGAGCTTTGGATCCTCGGGATCTTCCGGAACACCATCCTCGGAATACCATGAAGAAGAAGCTCAAGATGCCTTTGCAGCTGAGTTTAGAAGAATGAAGATGAAAGGCGAGTTCCCTTGCCGATTGTGCACAGCAGTGTTCCCGAACTTGCGGGCACTGAAAGGCCACAACCGTGCACATATGAACATCCCACCGGGTATGGCTTACCCCTGTAACATGTGCCCATACAGTAGCACTGACAAAGCCACGCTGGTGCGGCACTTGCGCTCGCACAATGGCGACCGGCCTTACGAATGCTCGCTCTGCAACTACGCCTTTACGACTAAAGCCAACTGTGAGAGGCACGTGCGCAATCGTCACGGTAAGCTCTCCCGTGAGGAGATCAAGAGCATTCTAATCTACCACCCAAGCGAAGACTCCACGAACGATGGCAACCTCGAGAGCAGTTCGCCCCGCCTTATAAGGGATGAGGTACGCAAGTCCCTTGTTTATCCCGAGCGCGATGAGCTGCCCTCGCAGCCAATGCACTACCCGGAGATCAGGATCAAGGACGAAGCCAAGTTGCGTCAACCTGGACTGCCGGGTCTCCACGCCATTGGAATGAATCATTACGAAAAGAGCGAGCTGTTTGCCAGACCACCAACGATGCAAGCACTGGAGCTGTCGTACAGAACTGAAGATCTAGAGAAAGCTCATCAGATGAAGCAACAGCTAGAAGATGACCTGGAAGACGAGCGGTCTTCGGATGGCAGCGTGAGTCTAGTCACCGATACCAAAGCCGATCAGTCGGCAGTAGCTGTATCAGCAGTACACCAAAGAACCCAAGCCAGTCCCATGGACTTGAAAAAGTCAGATGACATCAAGGAGTCGGCGACACCAGCGGTGACAGGAACTGGTGAAGATGCACCCCTCGACTTATCGATGGACGTACTCGACTTAAGCAAGAAGGAGTCGGCCAAGCTTGCTGCAGCAACTGCAGCTGCCAATCTAGCAGCTGCCAACAAGGAGCGCGAAAGTAGCAATGACATTAGCAGCAATTTTGAAGAGCAGCTGCAGGCCAATCATAAGGACCTGTACAATACTACCAGCCTGCTGACCAGTTTGTTCAAGGCCGGCCAAGTCGGTACCGACACCTTTACCAACTACGCCAACCAGATGCTTTACCGCAGCCTGCCATTTCCTGGTGTAGGAGCTGGCTTCTTACAACCGTACATTTATCCACACTTGCTCGGCCAGGATCTGGCGATGAAGGACCGACTGCAAAAAGAGCTCGTACGTGGTCTTCAGACCAGCGGTGGTAGCCTCGTTGAGCGTCCCACTCCGAACTATGCCGCGGCCTTCCCTCAGAATCCGCGAAGCTCTTTAAATCAAGTAAACGACCAAGTAACCGAGTACACAAGTATGATGTCAACGAAATTGATAAATAAACCGATGACTTCACGTGAACGAACTGAAACATCACCTTCATCTAATTCCGTTAAAATGGTCATCAAAAATGGCGTATTGATGCCTAAGCAGAAACAACGACGCTACAGAACCGAGCGGCCATTCACCTGCGAACACTGCGCTGCTAGGTTCACATTGCGTAGCAACATGGAACGTCACATCAAACAACAACATCCACAACATTGGTGCCAGAGGCCTAGAGGAGCGCATTCCACCAGAGGCAGACCGCCAGCGAATCCTCCTACATTGCTTCATAGTCTGACACAGTCACAGAACCATCAGGCAATGTCGCAGTATCCTACACTACTGCCAAAACTGAACTCGTCTTTGAATTCCGATTACGGAAAACACGCCATTTCTGATGAAGTCAAGTACGCTATCTTATCACAACAGCTTAAAGGAAACAAACCAGAAGAAAATGACACTGATGAAGAATTGATCATCGATGAAGAGTCGGCCAACCAGGAGAAAGAGGCCCGAGCTAGAGAGCCAACGGAAAGGACGTTAAGTCTTTTGCGAGGTAAATTAGAGGCTAATATTGAATCAAAAGCTAACGAAGATATTGATATGAAAGAATCGAGAGTTTCCGATGTAATAAAAGATAAGCTCAAGGAAAAACTGGAGAATCATACTGAATATAACGATGATGAGGAGAGAGACATGAAAATGGAGGACGAATCTGGAGAATCTGATTGCGAGAAGGTAGAACCACGTGATTTTGTTAAAACCGAAATGGACCTAGATGTTAAGGAAGAAAACAATGAAGATCTGGCTAGTGTTTCGGAACTTCTTGATAACGCATCTCAAAATTACCAACAGTTTCAATCGCAATACATGAGCGACGAAGAAGGCTTAGTCGCCTCCACAAGCGACTGCAACCAATCGGGCAGTGATGAAAAGTCTGACTCCTTCAATTCTGGCAATTCTGGCTCTTCAACTTCCAAAAAGAAGAAGAAGATGAAGAAGAAGAAAAAGAAGAAGTCTGCTTATTCACTCGCACCCAACCGTGTGATCTGCCCGTACTGCTCTCGTCCCTTCCCTTGGACGTCGTCACTGCGCCGACACATCCTCACACACACCGGTCAGAAGCCATACCAGTGCATGCACTGCTCGCTACTCTTCACGACCAAGTCAAATTGCGACCGCCACCTGCTCAGGAAGCACAAGAACGCAGCGCAGAAGCTTCATCATCCACGTACGCGCAGCACTTCGTCGCCAGAGCCAACGGAGAGCACACCGCCAACTTGCGGCAACAACAATTCTAGTACAGCCAGCCAATTCGCTATGAGAAATGTGCCTGAGCGCCCATACAAATGCAACCAGTGCCCCAGCTCTACATTCTCCACTCTGGGTAACCTCAAGAAGCACCGGTCAACAAAACACGCATACCATCACCACCATCATCACGAGTCAGCCAAGTCCCGACCGGAGTCGCCCATCAGTGATCCTCAGCCCAGTCCACAGGAGTGCCAGCAAGATTTCCCCCAAGATTGCAGCCAAAAGTCACCATTGGAATGCGTCCAGGAGGAAATCCCTCAGGACTGTTCCAAACAGAACAACGAACAAAGTGGCTACGAGAGCCAGTCGTCCAGTGTCTCAGAAAATCTCGAAAAGAATAGCTCGACGCCGCTTAACGCCTCTAAGAGCTCGAGTGTCAGCGCTGGTGTCAGTAGCGCAAATACATCGTCTGCCAACGAGGCTTCGCGCTCTCGCAGAACGTCGCCTAGGTCCTCACCAGGTCCCACCGGGACTGAGGCACCATTCAAATGCCACCTCTGCGATAGCGGCTTTTCTGAGCGCCAGGACTGTCTGGACCACATACGCGACATCCACGAAAGCGAGTTCCAGCTACTCGTGACCAAAGGCGCCCTCGACATGGACATTGATGAGGAGCCGATGCCGCCTGTGCCACCCCCGCCTAGCGATGGCGAGGAGAGACGCGGAAAGTTTCCTGACTACAGTAACAGAAAGGTAATTATCGACGCTGAGGTTTCATAAATCATCTCGTTTTCATTACCTTCACTATTGAAGAATTTACTTGAAACTATTGTAAAATTAGAGATTCAAATTTCGCGAATCACTGAATTTCTTATATGGACAAAACACATTCATTCTATCCCATGAAATTCATTCGCCAAACATCATCATCCGAATCTCGATTAACAAATCAAAATTATAAAAACTAGCTCTTTCCTTTTGCCCTCAGGTGATCTGCGCGTTCTGCATGCGTCGCTTCTGGTCGGCCGAGGACCTGCGCCGCCACATGCGCACGCACACGGGCGAGCGGCCGTTCTCCTGTGATATCTGCGGCCGTCGTTTCACCCTCAAGCACAGTATGCTACGTCACCGCAAGAAGCACGATTCGATTGACTCGAGCATGTACGTTGGCACAAGCGGCGACGAGGACAACGGCACCGGTACCGGTGGCAATGCCTCTTCCTCGTCGATCGCGCAACCGCCGACGATAACGCCCCGACACCAATCTGGTGCCAGTGTCAGCGGCGTCTCTACCAGGCTGCAGGAACGCAACTCCTTGCCTCAGGTGGCAAGTGTTGCTACCGGTGACGCAGCGCCTAGCGGACTCATGCGCTTCAATCCGTACGAGAAGCTGACGACGCTAACGGGTAAATTGACGACGACGACGAGTTCGAATCTGGTCGACGCCAATGACAACACCGACAACGATCTCATCTCTAATCTGTTGGGCATCAGGGACAAGAGTATCATCGACCGGGTGCTACAAGCACCCGACGACGCCGCCAAGCTTCTTGGCGTCAAGGGTAGCGGTGAATGAGGAAGGAAGTTGAGGCGATGTAGGATTAAAGTGAAAGCGAAGTGTGGATGATTGGCATGGCATTCGCTTCGTTAAACTTTTTCTTGGAGTTTTAACGTAATAGCCGCTCTTTTATGAGAGTCAAAAGTATACTAATGACAACTTCAAGAAAAGTTTAATGTGCTCTAACGAAAACAAAGTCAGAATTTACCGATAAGGCTGAAAAAAACTAATATAGATTAATTTAATTAATATATTACGAGAAATTATTTAAAGATCTATTATAATTTATGGTCTTTAATAGGTACTTTAATTTATTTAAATGTTTATATATATATATATATATATATAAAAGAAAGAGAGAGAGAGAGAGAGCGATGCCGTCCAATTGTTTCACATCACTTAGCTACAAATCGAGTGTGTGAGTGTACTTACCCGTGCTTAAAAGTCTTTTCCGACGTGTTACTCGTAAACGCGTAACTCGAAAAGCGCACGGCGCTACGAACTCCAAGGACTTTACTATATAGTATGTAGAGCGAAAAATAAATGAAGTGAACGAATTCCACATTCCTTTATCTCTGTACAATTTTTTCTCCAAATATAACGCAATTATACTTAAATGTAATAATCAACGAGTCATATATATTTTCATTTTCTTGGTGCAACCGAACGAGAAAGAAGATGGAAATGAGCCACCGTTTTTTCTTGTTCCCTCTTGAGAGAGAGAGCACCGTAAAGAAAAATAAAATAAAATACAAGTTGCTTGTCGACCGAGCGAAACTTGTCTCGCTCATTCGACAACGCACACGCGCGTATATAAAATAGCGATTTCTATAAATCGCTCCGCGAGAAGCGTAAATAAAAAACAAAAACAAAACATTTTAATTATTATATATTATTCAAACCTCTTCTCGCGGTTATATACTCGCGCATAGGTTGTACCTACTCTAGGTAGGGTGAGTGTCTTTCTCTATATTCGTACTTCACTCGAGCGACGAGCGCGTACATATACATAGACACATAAACACACACATATATATATATATATATATATATATATATATATATTCAAGAGTGGTGCATGTATATGCGTGCGTGCATGTACAAATACGCATATATAGTTTGTAAAAGGCGTGTGTATTCATCGCTGTGAGTGTGTGTGTGTGTGTGTGTATGTGTGTGTGTGTGTGTGTATCTGCATGTGTATACGTATATTAGCTGCGTGCGCGTATATAATATATAATATACCCATGCGCGTCAACGATGTAAATAAAGAAGTATGGGGAGAGACGCGCGGCGCGATTTTCTCTCCTAGATTTATAAGTTGTAAAATTGCGCGCGCCCGCGTATATATATATATCTATATACATATATATATATAGAGATACCGAGCTGTAAGCGAGCAGAGAGGCAGCCCAAAGGAGCCTTATTAATGTTTAGCCCGAGAGAGACGTGTAATTTATAATTAAAAAAAAAAAGAAATAAGCGTACCGAGGCGACGTCGCTGCGGTAAATAAAACACGTCGCCTCCGACCCCCTTCACGAATCCAAAGAGAGGTTTTCTCGCGGTCCCCGCGTAGAGTCCTTCATTTATTATTATTATTATTATTATTATTATTATTATTATTATTATCATTATTATCATTGTAACCGAGTTTTAAGAATAATTGATGATTATGCCTGCGAGAGATGCGTTAGAGAGAGAGAGAGAGAGAGTAAATGAAAAAGAGAGTTAACAACGAATTAAAAAAACATAGCCATATATGTTATGTATATCGACGATTTAGAATTCTTATATATGTGTATAAATATATGCGTGAAAATTTATTTAGGATTTCTTTATTATTATTTATTATTATTATTTTTTTTTTTTTCGTTTCGAGCCTCGGCTTTGATGTAGCCGAGCGCCACGCGCCTTGGTAGCGCGCGATCAGAGATGCAATGATGGTGATTACGATGTTAACGATGAATTATAGTACGAGTTCAGCGCGAGATTTCAAGATGATCTACTTACATTATACACAACCACGCACTAGCGTCGTTCTTATCTTCTATTCTTTTTAAGTATACGATGGCAGGAGTCCAGTTCTTTTTGTAATTAAATTGAAAACATGTAATAACGATGAGTCATGGATATATATATAACATATTCAACCGTAAAAAAAGTTGATTCAATAAAAAAAAAAGATGAATTGTGCCTCATATAATTAATTTTTCTGAGTTTATTTATCTCTCTATCCGAGTCCAAAAAGTCACTTTAATTAGTTCGTATAACGTATAAAATCGAAGTGTCGTGACGCGATAGCGCCGAGACAATTTGAACGGTCAGTAGTTAGAGGAATAATAAGAGGAAGAAAAATAAGTCTATAAAGTAAAAAAAAAAAAAAAAAATTACGAGCAATATATGAGCGCGGCGGTAAGAGTATAAAGAGTTTATCGCATTTAATCGTCGTGGAGGAGGAGAAAAGTTTATCGTTTAGACGTGTAATTACTGATTGTGTATGTATAGCTAGTGTAATTAATACGAGGCAAGAGAGAAAGAGAGAGAAGGAGAAGAAGAAATGTCATGCGCGCCTCGTTCCGCGACTATTTAAACTCTGCAATTATGCCAAATGACGGCCAGGTGCGCGCTCGCGTATACGGTCGATAGACGATCGCTCGCGAGCTGAATACCATAAATGTATATTATATATATTTTAGATGGAGATGTTCAGTAGCGTATAATGTTTGTCATCTTTATCTTCTTTTTTCGGAGAGTGGATTGACTCTTTTAACGAGGCTTTGAATCTTTGAAGAAAAATAAAAATAAATAATTTTTTTTCTAAAAGCTCTTTTCCCACGCGCACGTTATTATTCTCCGTCAATTATTTCGTTCTATTATATAGATCATTGTACAATCTAGATTGTCATTTTTACTATTTATTGTTCGTTTTTACACGTGGCTATGAAGTTTTTTCTATGTTTATTTTTTATTATTATTATTTTTCCCCTCTTTTTTTCTCGAAAAGAAAATCTATGTATAAAAATATGAAGCACAGTCGAAAATGGCACATCGAAGGGTCATCATTATGTCATTTAGATTTTTGTTGTTATATCTCAACTGATGTTGCGTAGGCGGAGCGGAGAAAATTGCGAATAAAGCAAATATACACAAGAGAAGACTTATTGTAAAATTATGAAGCGAAAAGGTCTTTTCATTGATGACGAATGATATGTATTTTCAATTTGTTTTACATACTTTTTAATAGTACTTTTTCTTTCGTTTGTAATGACTTCGTTTTCTTTTTTTTCCGTTTGACGGATTTTCTATGGAACGAGAGAAATGCATTATAATCGAGTATGTATTCCGGCTACATTCTGTAATTGTATAATGACTTGTATTCTACTGATCATAAAAGTACTTTGAAGTCACAGGTTTGAACTTTGAAACTATTAATAAAAATAAAAATACATAACGTATTATCATGAAAAATCCATTGCGTTCTCATTATATACTTCCCTTTCCCATATACCTATGCTTAAATTGTTTTTTACTTATTTATTTCTATCTTTTTATTTTCACGCAAATAAATTATTTAAGTAATAATTAATTCATATGGTGCTCCAATATAAGTACATAATAATTTATCTATAAAATGTATGCACATATTATCTAGAAAATGTAAATTTTCAGTTTTATTTATGTTTATAAAAAAGTAAAGTACTTACTTATTACCTATCCATAATATTATAATTGGAATATAAATATTTTTTGGAATAAAAAAAATGAAAGCTACAAAAACACATATGCACACACATACACATATACAAAATGTGACACAAACTTTTCGAAAAAGGTTATTTGTTATTCAAAATTTAAAATTCAAAATTTTCCGTCTACAAATTACTGTAACTTATCAACAAAATAAAAAAAAAATTTAACATGCAATGAAGGAAAACACCATTGAAAAACGTGGATTGAAAGTATAAACTTCTAAGATTTTCCAAATTGAGGTTACTTCTCATCTTTACACTCTTTTTTTTAGTTTAATTTTTTTTTTAAATGTCTAACTTTTCTCTAAATTTTGTATCAATGTTGAAGACAACTCTTTCATTTTTCAAGTCTTCGAAAAAAGCCTCAGAATATGTTCTGAAAAAGAGGCAACTACTAAATACAACTATGTCCAAGCACTTGCCAAATTCGTCGGTGATGATGGATAGAAACTCGAAACGTAATTACAAAAGATCATTATTCTATACGAATACTTTGTAGATAACTATACTTGGTATAAGCAATTAAAACTTATTTTCCGACTAGAATCCGGGGGGAACATCAAGGACCATCCCGATCTTATAGCTATAGTTGAAATCATAAAGGAGAGATTCTACTTTGCGACACTTGCCCCAGAAAAACGAGAGCCCACCAATTGGGCAAACTTTTTTATGTTCACCATCGATGAGGAATTAGTTTACAACAATTTTTTCGATGATTTTGGCCCACTCAACATTGCTTGCCTTCACAAGTTAGACTTTATTCGAGCACCATTTTGAGCAAAATTATTAATGTTATTCGCACATTTATCAAGCTTTATATTAGGTACTGTTACGGTGTCAATGAAATTCTTAAGAGCCCAAAGTACCAGCGATCAAAAATCGTCCACTTTACGTCTATGAATCCAGAAAAACGAGCTAATGCCGCTTACCTCGTCGCCTCTTATTCCTTATTGTACTTGAATAAAACACCCAACGAAGCCCACAACATGATCGCATCTCCAGAAAATCCGCCATTGAAACGTTTCCAAGATGCATCTGTGGGAGTTTCGTCCTACACAATCGAACTGATTGGTAATTTTAGTTTACCACTTTTTAATTTATCGTTATATCCTTTAACGACTAATCCTTATTTGTAAGAACAGATTGTTTGAATGCTCTTCAAAGAGCAGCGATCTTGGGTTTCTTCAATCTTGAGGACTTCGATCTACAGGAGTACGAGAAATACGAACAAGTAAGACATGGCGATATGAATTGGATAATTCCGCGAAAATTCATTGCCTTTCTTGGACCCAGTACAGAGACTGGTGCTGTCGCTCACTATCCGGAAAAGTATTTGAATTATTTTATGAAGAACGACGTCACCGTTGTCATTAGATTGAATCGGAGGACTTATGAATCGTTCAGGTTTCGTAATATTACATAATTTTTATATTTCCACAAATTCATTGATTCTTAAATATTTAAGAAATTATCGTTTATTTTTATCACAAACGTATAGGTTTTCAAATGCAGGAATATTGCACTATGATATGTTCTTTCCGGATGGAAATACTCCACCGAAAAAAATTTTGAAGCAATTTTTGCACGTTGCCGAGGGTACGAGAGGAGCAATAGCTGTACATTGCAAAGTAAAATCGTATTTTATTCCTTTTCATATTTAATCAATTTTAATTTATTTATCAAATTATTTACTTCTAAGAATAAAAAATCGGTTAAGTCATAGTTGCTTTTATATTTTTACTATATCATAATGGCACGTAATTTTCATCCAATTATAGATCCACCGATAAATAATAATAATGTACAACTACAAACATTACTGAAACATTGGTCCTCAACATTACTAGGCACGACCATTACTCGGGATAGTCTTATATTTTCAATAATTATGTAAACACAATAGTGATATACAATCGACAAAATAATCAAATTTATCCGGTAACTTCAAAGAATCTGATTTTACATAAAAATGTTAAATGTGAAAGTTATAGATAATATTAATACAAAACTTTTTTTCTACTGAACATTGCCTTGTATAATCAATTCTTAACGACTTAAATCCATATGAAAAAGATTTTGTAACGCTGGAATGTATCTTAAAAAATAGATTTTAAATTAAATCAAATTAAGCAAGTTAAATCTAAAAGAATTATTAAAATCAAAATACTCGCTTTTTGGACATTATAGAAAAGTAATCATTTTTCATATGTACGTTACAATTTGTTTGCAATATCGAAGATTTAAGATTCTCCAGAACTGTAATAGTCATGCCTTATACATATAAAAACGAAATTTTTACGTAGTACTATACTTAGTACTAACTAAAGTATCAAATTTTTCAATACAAAAAAAAATCCCTTATTCTCATCAAAACCCTTTCATATCCACATCTCTATTTACTCACTCCACCGAATTATTTATAAACAGGCCGGTCTAGGTCGCACAGGCACTCTGATCGCTGCTTACACGATGAAGCATTATCGAATGACGGCGCGTGAGGCTATCGCCTGGTTGCGCATCTGTCGTCCAGGCTCGATAATCGGGTCCCAACAAACCTGGTTGCAAGCCATGGAATCTAGCCTCTGGCGTGAGGGCAGACGACATAGGTGCGAACGCGTCGTCAATCCATATAGAATATCATAATTCTATAACTGGAAAGGTTTATCTTTTTAGGCTCAAGTTCCACGGCGACGAGAACCTCATGTTACACCATCGACGAGGAATTTATTCGGTAGCGTCGAAGCATGATAAGAGGGTGAGGTTCACCGAGTATCTGTGTAAGGAGAGTGCGTCACGGACGTTGGGTGGTAAATGTTTAAAGATTTATTATAAAATTAGGTAAATTATAAATGTGTCGAGGGTATTTGCATTAATGATTTATCAATTGTTAATATATTTCTTATTTGGCGTATTTTATAATTACGTATATAAGGTGGAAGATTCATAATATATATTTTTGTAGAAGATAAAATAGAGAAAAAAAAGGTCGCGCCGAGAAAACAAACTCGATCCTCGTCAGCACGCGAATGTAAAAGGCAAAAGTGTTTAGAGGATTATCAAAATACACAAGATGAAGAGAAGCATGAAGATCGTCAAGGCGAACAATTGAACGCAATCAAAATGAAAAGGAGCAAAGTAAACTCGGAATGCTTCTACGTACCGAAAAACTTATCGAAAAATTTACGCTGAATTCATAACCCAGATATTGTGTTTCACTTTTCATCTGTAAATATTCTTTAACGACTTTTAAGATAAATAACCAATTGAAACATAACGAAAAATTTAACTTTAATATTTTCACATAAAAAATTACACATTTTATAAAATGGTATTATGAATATTTAAATGAAATTATGTCATATACTATAGGAACTTTTATAAAATGAGAATAAAGATTCTAAAAGTTTTTAGTCAGTAAATATCATTTAATAAGGGAATAAATAGAGGTACTAATAATTTCAATATTTTCTTTTAATAAAAACATTTATTTTATTATCTTTTAGATTAACATGTTTTGTATAAAATAGTGACTGCTGTGTGACATAAACTCGCGTGGTATGGTATATTACAAAAACGTCGAAAATGAGTTTTCACAGCCCTTAAGACATTTTGGTCTTTATAGTGTATAAAATGGATTTGGTTTTAATTGACGAACATATTGTGACTTTTCGTACAAAATTTTCAAACGGTCTCTCTGAGAGTAAAACTCATTTGTTCAATATACATAATAAATACTTGTAACTGCAAGTTTCGATAACTTAAGTAAACACAACTTAATATAAACTTGCAATATTAAATTGTAAAATACGTGAAAATTTAACTAAACATTTCTTAAAATAATAAGTGTTGCTTAAAGCCTTCATAGTAAAGCTGTTACATATAAAAAGTAAATATAATCATGTATATAAAGTATAAAATAAAACATCATATGCAGTTACTACAACGAATTAAAGTATTTTAAGCACTACACATCATGCAGGCATCGCCATTCTCTCGTGAACACACCAGCATGGCATCTTCTTCCTCTTCATCTACAATAGTACTGTTATCCGTATTACCACTCATTACTGGTGTTCCATTTTTCAGTTTGGATTTGTCGACAGTGAATTGTAAGGCTTGGGCGGCAGGTTTTGTTCGTAAGTAGTACATTCCAGTTTTTAAACCCTAAATAAGATTTTTTTTTTATAGTACTATTCACATGTAATATATTTGGAAATTAGACTTTTTACTTACAGCCTTCCAGCCAAAGAAGTGCATTGATGTAAGTTTAGCAGTGGTTGGTTTATCCATGTGTACATTTAATGATTGAGATTGGTCAATGAAGGCACCTCTGTCTGCAGCCATTTGCAAAATAGTCTTCTGAGAAATTTCCCACACTGTCTTATATAGTTGCTTCAAGTCATTAGGAATTTTATCTATGTTCTAAAATATAATATTTTTATTATAGTGTGTGTTTATGCTAATTTAAATTAAGCGATTTGAAAGTAGTTAACATACCTGAATGGAGCCATTATGAGCAATGATTTCATTTTTCATTTCTTCATCCCAAAGATCTCTTTCAGTTAAGTCTTTCAATAAATGAGGATTCATAATCTGAAATTCACCAGAAAGAACGCGCCTTGTATAAATATTGCTAGTGTAAGGTTCTATAGATTCATTGTTTCCAAGAATTTGAGCAGTTGAAGCTGTGGGCATTGGGGCAAGTAATAAAGAATTGCGAACACCATGTTCAGCTATCTTAGCTTTCAGTCCAGCCCAATCCCAAAGATCAGTTGGAGTTACACCCCACATATCATATTGTAAAATCTAAGGAAGAAATATTTTAAAATTAAAAAATAGTAAAATTAAGAAAATTATTACATTATATTTAGATAAAAATATTAATTATGATAGAAATCAAACAATATTGATACATTTTTAACTTACTCCTTTGCTCACTGGAGAACCTTGATAAGTAGAGTATGTTCCTTTCTCTTGAGCTATTTCACAGCTAGCTTCTAAAGCTCCATAATATAAGGTTTCAAAAATTTGTAAGTTAAGTTTTTGAGCTTCTTCACTTTCAAATGGATAACGCATCAATAAGAATGCATCAGCCAATCCCTGAATGCCAATACCTAACAAAATATCATCATAAATCAATTTGCATTTATCTCATTTTAGTCATTAAACTTGTAGCAAACATCTTTGGTACAAATTGTAGCAAATATACAGTGTAATATAATGATGATTATTTATAGTTTATGATGACCGAAAAGTATGGACTCAGATGATTACGCGCTAACTTCAATAAAAATATTCAAACGAAATCGTTTTTTCAATCTTTTTCTCCTCGCCTAAGCCGTCGCTCATCCTATTCTAAATATTATAAACTTTTTAAATGTATCTTACCAATTGGTCTATGCCTAAAGTTGGAATTTTCTGCTTCTATAATTGGGTAGTAATTAAGATCAATAATTGTATCAAGATTCCTAGTTATGATTTTTGTGATTTCTTTCAACTTCTTAAAGTCATAAGTCTTCTTGTTGTTATTTACAAACATATTAACAGCAATGGATGCTAAATTACAAACTGCTACTTCATCAGGTGAACTGTACTGAATAACTTCTGTACAGAGATTACTACTCCTAATTGTGCCCAAGTTTTTTTGATTTGATTTACGATTACAAGCATCTTTGTAAAGCATATATGGTGTTCCAGTTTCAACTTGTGACATTAAAATTGCAGTCCACAGTTGCCTGGCATCAATTTGTTTTTTATAGCGCTTTTCTTCTTCATACCTATAAGTTTATTTTTAATCATTAAAAAGAATTTCTTCTCAATAAAAACTGTAAATGTATAAGTAAATCTTACATTGTATATAGCTTGTCAAACTCTTCACCCCAGACATCAGGCAATCCAGGACATTCATGAGGACACATTAAACTCCACTTTCCATCATCAAATACTCTTTGCATAAACAAATCTGGGATCCATAAAGCATAAAATAGTTCTCGGGCTCTGTGTTCTTCTTTACCTGTTATATACATACATAATAAAAATATAAAAATAATGATGAAATTTCTAATATCTTCATTATTATTATACTACCAATAGCCTATGAATGTTTCTTTCTAATAATAGACAATTTATAATTTTATAAGTTTATATCATAATTATGCATACCTGTATTTTTTTTCAGATCCAGAAATTCAAAAATATCAGCGTGCCATGGCTCTAAATATATAGCAAAGGCTCCTGGTCTCTTATTTCCACCTTGGTCAACATAACGTGCAGTGGCATTATATACCTTCAACATAGGAACTAAACCATTTGATATACCATTTGTACCAGAAATAAGTGTACCCTTAGCTCTAATGGTATGGGCACTTAGACCAATACCACCAGCAGATTTACTGACCAAAGCACATCTTTTCAATGTGTCATAAATTCCTTCTATACTATCTTCAGTCATTGTAAGAAGGAAACAGCTGTAAATATGAAATAAATATTAGAAAATTCATAGAATTTATATTAAAGTTGAACATTAAATAAATTAAAAAAATTACCTTGACATTTGCTGCCGTAGTGTACAGGCAGAGAAAAGAGTTGGAGAAGCATGAGTGAAATAACGTTCAGACATATAATTGTAAGTCTCTATAACTCGATCCAGATTTTCTCCATGAATAGCAACTGCAACTCTCATGAGCATGTGCTGTGGACGTTCTACTACTTTTCCATTGATTTTTAATAAATAACTTCTTTCCAAAGTTTTGAATCCAAAATAGTTATAGCCAAAATCTCTATCATAAATAATAGCAGAATTCAATTTATCTTTGTGTTTTTTAATTATTTTGTGATATGCCTCACTTATCATTGGTTTATGTTCTTTGGTAATAGGATCAATCATGGAATGTAAATCAGACATCACATCTATATGAAATACAATTCAGTAAATAACATTTGAACCGGTTGAGAGGTATTATGTTTCAAACGTAAACAACGATAAGGGAATAATCTTTACCACTGAATATTTTCTTGGTTTCCTTGTGCAGATTGGATACTGCTATTCTGGCTGCTAATATGGCATAATCAGCATGTTTTGTAGTCATAGTAGCTGCAGTTTCTGCAGCTAGATTATCAAGTTCAACTGTTGTAACACCAGGATATAACCCATTGATGACACGAAATGTAATGGATGTCTATAATTAAAATAGAAAAATGATATTGTGGTGTGTTAAAAGTATTTTTCACAATAATAGAGCACAACTATATTAAAAAAATAAAATTCTTACTGGGTCGACATAATCCATATCCAAGCCATAACATAGTTTTTGTATTCTTGAAGTGATTTTGTCGAAATGAACTTCTTCTTTGTGGCCATCTTAAAAAAATAATAACCATTAGAATTTTTAATTGTGAACAAATATTCAGATGTTTTAAATTCACTATGGTTGCTTCAGAACAATATCAGTAATCATAGGTACAAATAAAATTTATTAAATAGAAAATTACCATAAAGATAATTTAATAACTCTAAATCAAATTACACAAAATAACAAGGAAAAACCGAGAAATTTGTTTTGCAGAAAGGAAAACTTGACGACTAAAAAAAATTTTTATCTGTGTTAAATGAACTTGAATTTTTATATAATATAGATTTCATACTTACTGCGCTTAAGCACATACATCTTCCCTTTGGCAACCATGTTTTTTGACGGAAAGCACTTTGCAATACTACTATATAAATGTTATAAAATTACGCCGACACGCACGTCCGCAAACTGCAGGCGCGATGGATTGAATGATTCCTCTGCGACACCTAACCACCGTTTGGCGGGAAAAGGAAGCAGTATTTCGCGGTAAAACTAACGGAAAGTATAATGATTGGCGGGTATTTAGGTGCTGATAAAAGGAAATGACGTCAAGTATAAAGGTAAGGGGAGGTCAGTTTATTTTTATCATGCGTTTGAATTAAAATGTGCTGCAACTGAATATATTTAAATGTTACAGGAATGCTTAAGTTTAGGATTTACGTTACGTAAAATTTTGTAACAATTGCCAAAACTCTTAATTATAAACAGAGGAATTAATGTGAATTCTTTTTTATTTTATACTGTATTATAATAACTTTAATATACAAATGTTTTATTTCAATAAAAATAATAAAAACAGTTATATGAATAAAATAACCCTTTTCTAATAAATAATCGATTTTACTACATGCATTTTTTTGAATAGTGTAAATAATATCAAAACTCATTTATTCAACATAACCAACTTTTATAAATTGTTTATTATTGTCTAATCAAAGTATATAAATGTATATAATAGATTCAAAAAAATTAAAAAACGAAATAATTGTATTTTTCTTGAAGGAAAAAAAAAATTAATTTTAAATTTTGGCGCTTATTACAGCTTGCAGGATTGGAAAAACAGTGCTGCCGTTTCAATAGTGTCAATATTGCAACCTGCAAGGACGAATGTTTTGAGCGTCCACAGCCGTCCGTTCATGAACGTATATATTGTGCGCGGCGGCGGCATGTTTGTTCATTTATAACCTCTGTCAAACGGACGAAAAATTGGATGGACAAACAACGAAAAAACAATTTACAATGAGTTCTAAAATATTTAAATCAATTATTAATTGAATTTTTATGGAATTGTATTATTTTAAGTGACTGAATATTTATTTAACTGATATATAGTATTTATAAGTGAGTAATTAATTGCAGATTTTTGTTGTTATACTTGTGATGTAATATAAATTTTATAAAATTTTTTCTATTAGGCATTATAACAATGGCTAAGGCACAAGAAACAGAAGTAATCAACTTAGATTCCGATGATGACGAAGACCTTACTACAAAAAACAAAAGTAAAAAGAAAACTTGTAATTCAAATTGTATCAACTTTAAATGTACTTCAGGACTCAATATGAAACCTGCACCATCTTTTGCTTGTTCATTTTATGGAGTTAACATGGCAAAGAAAAAGAAACGTCATATATGTGAATCATGTTTAGAAAATGCATTGAATCATCAAGAAGTAATTAGAAAAGTTTATTTATAAGTTTTACGTATATTTTATAGAATCATTAACTCTAATTCTCATATATTGTTACAATGTTTTAGCAACTTGTAATTGCATTATTGGATCACAAGCCTCTACTTCAATGCGATTTTCCAGATCATACAATGGAAGTAGAAATTTCTGACAGTGATGAATCAGATAGTGAGGCACAAGTTGATGATGGTAAATTACTAAATTAAATTATATGTGACTAAAACAAGTAAATATTAAATTATACTCAAATATGTTTTATTAATATTTGTAGAAGAGTATGTGTTAGAAGATGACTTGATTGATTTTGAAAAAAAAGTTGATGAGTCATTAAAAGATGTTCTTCAAAAATATGATATTGAGTACCAAATTCAAGAAGCTACTTCAGCATTAACAACGGAATGGCATGATATTGATGGTAAATATTACTTTTATGTAAATTAAAAGTTTATTTTTTTAAATTTTATTTAGTATTAATAATTAATTTGATATATTAGCAAAAAATGCTGAGATAGATAAAGAAATAAGTGCAACAATATCAAAATTGGATAATCTACGTACATTTCTTTATAATGAGTTTAAACCAAATATTCAAATGTTGGAAGAACTCAAAATTGAAGATTCTGTAGACAATGCCAATCATGCCTTGGTTGCAACAAAGAAAGTTACACAAATTCGTGTACCTCAAAAACAACAAGTGCAAGATAACCAACCTGAAATCCTACAAGAAATTGAAAGAGATAACCGTTTGATTCAATCTATGGAGTTACCTCCAACTGGCCAATTAATTAAACCAGTGCCAGAAGTTGATGACTACGTTTTCACATTGAAGCACCCATTATTCCCATGGATAAAAGGAAAGGTAAATATTATTCACTTAACACAGAATTGCAAATTTGCAAAATTCTTAATTATGTTTCTTTAATTAGGTTACCAACATTGTTTCAAGAAATCCTATACAATGTCGGGTAAAACTGGTACAAAAGAAATATGCTGGTCATGTAAAAGCATTAACTGGCAAACAAATGGCGTCAAGCTCTCCTAGTTCTGTAATTATACCTGTTGGAACAAGAGTTGTTGCTATTTTTCATGATACTTATTCTAGTAATTATTATAGTGGAGTTATTGCTGAACCTCCAAAATCAACTAACAAATACAGGTAAGATTATAAATTAAATATAGGCAAATTTGTACAAAAACAAATTATTTACATCCTTTTTTTATGTTTATTTTTTGAAGCAAAAATTATATACTTATATTTTCACAGATACTTGGTGTTCTTTGATGATGGATATGCACAGTATGTCAAACATAAACACATATTTTTAGTTTGTGATAGTTCACCTAGAGTATGGGAAGATATACCTCATGAATCTCGTGATTTTGTCAAAAAGTATCTTGAATCTTATCCAGAAAGACCAATGGTGAAATTACAACGAGGTCAAGTTGTTAAAACTGAATGGAATGGAAAATGGTGGATCGCTCGTGTTAGAGAAGTTGATGCAAGTTTAGTACAAATGCATTTTGATGCAGACAACAGAACTGAATGGATTTACCGAGGATCTGCAAGATTGGGACCATTATACCTGGAATTGATGAAGGCTAATTTAAGACAACAAGGTTGTCATTCCTCAATAAGTACACCAAGCCGACATCATGGAGCATCTGTTATGAATGTAAGAATATTTGATTTTAATAAATTATTAAAATAATGATCAATAATTGGGAAGCATCAGTATTTTAATCATAGAATATTTTATATACTTATCATATTAAATAATTTATTATTATTTTATAGAAAAATGGCCCATATGTTGAGTACACATCAACTGCAACTGACGAACGAGATGCTCTTCTATCTGACAATAAAGAGAAGCAAAGGATAGCTACTGAGACAGCACTGACAGAAAGTGTAGCTGTTCCCCAGCAGAGCAGAGCCGTCGCCAAAAAGAGTACCGCCAAACGATCCATTGTTCCAGAACCATCATCACAATCAGCACAATCATCATCATATAATGCCAATATGGAAACTAAGTCTTCTCACAGTATTGTTGTAAGTACCTACTATATTTCTAAATATATATAATTTCGAAATGAAGATTCTGCGACATTTTTATCTTAAAATAGAAATAACTAAATACTTTGTATTACTTTTTCTAGTATTATCAAACGCAAAATAAAATTCAAACGAAAAAGTTTGTGCCACACAAATGTGGACCCAAATGCGTCGAGAGCATTTCTTTTACACCCGACGATCTTCGTGGCTACTCTCCGCTTTCGATTCCGCTTCTTTGTGGCTGGAATCGACAGCTTTGTAAGTATACGAAACCGAAGAAAGTCATTTTGTATCAAGCTCCTTGTGGTGTTCGTTTACGAAACATGGAAGAGCTTCATAGCTATTTGAGAATGACCAACTGCCCGATGTCCGTGGATTTGTTTGAATTTGACTACTGGGTACATTGTCTAGCTGAATTCGTACTTGATAAATGTTTCGTTAATATTAAAGTAAGAGTTTACTTTTAATATTTAAATAAGTTCTATTGCATCGAACTATGTAAATTTAATTACAACTATTATTTTAGGATTTGAGTTACGGTGTGGAAAACGTGCCGATCCCGTGCGTCAACGAAATAGATCATGCCTATCCGGACACAATAAAGTACACGACCAAGCGCGAACCGACAGAAGATGTACATATAAACTTAGATCCTGAATTCCTCTGCTGTTGCGATTGCACGGACGACTGTCAAGACAAAGAGAAATGTCAGTGCTGGCAGTTGACAATTCAGGGTGCAACCCTTGGCGGTCGAGTGCCAAACGCCGCTGTTGGCTACGTCTATAAAAGGTTACCCGAGGCTGTAACTACCGGAATTTACGAATGCAACTCGCGGTAAGATTAAAGATGAACTAGAAAATCAATTTGAAAATAATAATTTTGCCATAAGTAAAAAAATCATTTTTCTGTTTTAAAACAGTTGCAAGTGTTCGGTAAAGACATGCCTAAACCGAGTGGTACAACATCCGTTAAATCTGAAACTTCAAGTGTTCAAAACAGCACCTAGAGGCTGGGGAATCCGTTGCCTGAACGACATTCCCCTAGGCTCGTTCATTTGCATCTATGCAGGTAGACTGCTCACCGAGCAGGGGGCCAACGAGGGTGGCAAAAACTACGGTGACGAGTACCTGGCAGAACTCGACTACGTCGAAGTTGTCGAGGGTATCAAGGAAGGCTACGAGAGTGACGTGCTCGACCCAGAGATAACTATCGACGACGACGATGAAGACGACAAAGACAAGCAAGATAAAAAGGAAGAAGAATCCGAGTCGCAAAAAGCGACGCCTAATGATTCAGATGATGATTTTAATATCACCAAGGAACTTCAAAAGAATAATCTCACAATAGAAGACATGGATGAGGATTCAACTTCGTCTATTAGGTATAACAAATAGTTGGAGTGGTCATTTTTAATATTTTCCTTTGTGAGAAAAATGCATAAAGTTTTGTTTGAGTCTGATGTGTTTGGATATAGATAAGTTACAAAAATATAGATAATATTAAATTTCTGCAAAGATTTCCAACTTTCTATATTTTACGACTTGTATAATAAACAAATGTAACAGTCGCTTAGATTTATTTTAGACCTAAGAAACAATCCAAATTTAGATCTGAGGAATTATTTCAAATTTTCACAATATTTTCACAATTAGTTTTTAAAATTGCTATAATAAAATATTACTAGGGTGATATTTAAACTTGAAATTATCATTTACATTTCTATATTAACAAACTAGTTTAATATTTTGCTATTTTTTATTGCGTAACAAAATTAAATAAAATATGTAAATATTTATTTTACAGGAGTCGGTTAAGGAAACGCAAAAAGGGAGAGGAGAATCAAGGATCTGACAAATCTGAGGATGGCAGTGTAACAAAGAATGAACAAGATAAAGCGGGCAGTGACGAAGACGAAACCGTTCGAGAGCCAAGTAGATTCGATCTTGCTGTGGATACACAAAAAATTGGACGAGAAATGTTCAAGTCAGTCCGAGATTTCTTCGGAGAAGACGAGGCTGTTTATATTATGGATGCCAAAACTACTGGAAATATTGGACGTTATCTAAATGTAATTATCTTCTGTATACATACATATTTAATATTTCCTATCGATCTCTTTATATCGAAAATAACAGTTGTTTTTCATCAGAGTTAGAATCCTTTCAAGAATTTGAATATTACAAGACTGAGTATAGAGTCAAAATCTAGTTCTAAATATTTTTTCTTATACTACTGAATATAACTTTGTTATTTTCATTTTAAATCGTAGTTAACAAAACTTATGAGAATTCTTTTTCTTTTTGTTTAAAACATTTTTTATTTATCGTGATAGATCGCCAATTTTTTAATTAATTTTTCAAAATATCTTATCTTAAAATAATGTGACAAAATTTATTTCAGCACTCTTGTGATCCAAATGTATTCGTTCAGAATGTATTTGTGGACACTCACGATGTTCGATTTCCTTGGGTAGCTTTCTTTGCATTGAGCTATATAAGGGCAGGTCAAGAGTTAACGTGGAATTATAGCTATGATGTAGGAAGTATTCCTGGAAAAGTGATCCTTTGTAAATGTGGAGCAAGCAACTGCCGAGGTCGGCTGTTGTAATATTTTAATCCTTTTTTAGCGGTGTTTATAAATTTACGTAGTTTAAATTTTTTTTAATACAAGTGAAGACTATATGTAAGTGTATGTAAATAATTGTTTCTTAGAAATTAAATAAAAGGAATATGTAAATTATGCAAGGGGATTTCAAGTTTACAAAAATTAGCAAATAATCCTTTATTTATGCATCTAACAAATACGTTATCATATAATTTTTATACTCTGTTATTTTACAACTTTCTGTTAGTTTTAAATTAAATAATTTATTACTATAATTTAAATAATAGTGAAAAGTAAAAAGGGATATTTATGAGAATGGTACAATAGATGCTTAACAATCGGAGATATATTGCAATAACTTTGATCGCCGTATATTTTGCTTATTTATTTTTCGTTTGTGCAATTTGCACATCAATTGAGTGTGTTCAGCTTGCAAACTGGCTTTTTCATTTTGATTTCTTAATCTAACGCCAACAAAATGTGCAGTCAATATCTTTCGAGTGTTGACATTGATGCAAATCTTCACTGATGTACATATACACATAAAAAATATAAGTTTACAACATATAACGTATATGGATTACAAAAAACATTTAAAAAACGTGAGGAATTTGGAATAGTCTATAATTTATATGGAAGAGTAAAAGTAATGCTTAGTAAGACATGGAAAGTACAAGTATCTATTTTTCTCATTTTTCCTTTTGGAATAAATCACATGTTATTTGTATAGTGCTTAGAAGCACTTTGTATTCTTTCAGAAATTTTTAATTCTGACAAGAAGGAGAAAAATACATCTTGAGATACATTATTAGATACCTAGGATTATAAAATCTTTAAAAAATTATAAGGCTAATATTTAAAAAAGTCTAAAAAGATCTTCATCTCACTGCTACGAAAAACTTTTGATCGTATACTCAATTCAAACTCTCGTTCCTCATAATTTCCTTAATATTTTTCTTTATAAAACTACAATCGGCTCACTACTTTTTATGTAAATGTACATAAATTTCAGTGGCTCTAATCATACACGCAGAAAATCAATAACGAAGCAGCTGCAAATACCCTATAAGGAACATTAAAGTTCTTAAATAACAAAATTCATATATCTCTTTGCATCGTTTGGTTTGGTGCTAGTGAAGCTTCAGAAGCTCCTTGATTTCATCTTTTTCGGCAGCATCTAAGTAGCTTGTGCCATCTGGAGTTAAACCATCAGGTTTTGCGCCTTTTTCAAGTAAGAGCTTGACACAGTTAGTGTGTCCCTCCCAAATAGCTGCCAATAAAGTTGTTATTCCATGTTTATCCGTGGCCTGTACAACATACAGGGTATCCATTTAGGATTTAAAAAATCATTTGCACATAGCATAGTAAATTATAAAGATAGGTTTAAAGTATTTTTATACTCAAAATGATTTTTAATTAAAAGTTATGAATAAATAATATTTAGTTTTTAAGACTCACGTTGGCATCTGCTCCTTTATCTAAAAGGTACCTGACTACTTCATTCTGTCCATAATCAGCAGCATAGTGCAGTGGTGTCCTGCCATCAATCATTTGATTGACATCTATGTTCTGAAAGGAATGTACAATATGTTATATATTTGACAAACATTAATCAACTTAAGTGATACATCTAATGCATATGATGAATAATCTTATTTAAAATTTACAAGTATTCAAATATCTGAAAATTCGCTGACATTAAATTCTTTAATTTGCCAACCCAAGACCATTTTTAATTAATTTCAAAGAAGGTGGAGTCAACTAATATCAGCAGCATTCACGCTCCCGACAAATGATCATCCGCTGCTTCGAAAAAACACTTAGTAACAAACGATATGAAACAACGCAGTGGCTACAAAAACGGCAACAATCAGCGATAAATTTACATAGAAAGACAATCGGTTTTTCGTCCCTCCATCGCGAATAGGTTATAAACGGCTAACAACTCATCGACTCTTCTCTCCACACCCAGGTCAACTTACTTTGTTATCGATGATGTCGCGAACCTGGTCGAGGTCGCCGTTTTTGATTCCCCAGACGAGTTCACTCATCTTTCGTCCTTTTGCCGAATTTACAGCTCGGAGAGAAGAAAACCACCGACGATATATTCCCTTCACAGCCACATATACACGGCTCTAGTAGTTCTCGTTCTCTCTCTCACAGCTTGCCCCCTTACTCACTAACTCCAGCGTATAGCTCCAGTTTGCTATCTCCGTCTCTGTCGCTCTCTCGCGCCAGTAGCGCGTATATATACATGTATATACCTATACGCACTATAATCGGCCGTCGGGCGCTTTTCCCCTCCCTTTCCGCGCCTTTTCCGCTCCGCAACGCGCGTGCGCTCGCACAGTCTATCCTTCTCTTGCCAACGGACGCACCGATAAGTCTATCTCTGTCGCTGATGTGTGTTGTGTTGTCTTTCTTTCGTGCTACTGGAGCGAGAAGCGCGCTATATAGCCTGTCTGTCGCATGTAAGTAGTATATACATATATATATATATATATATGTTTAGCGTTGAAATTCGCCGACCGAAAATGGAAGTATAGGGGATGCGTACATGGACGGTACACCGGGAAGCGGAAGGAAGAGAAGAGTATGTCAGTCAAATTAGTATAGAGAGAGAGACAAGTGGGGAAGAACGAGCTAACGAATCGCTCGCTCGAGCGGTTATTGACGAGCGTATAAGTATAAATATATAGGTAGGTGAGAGCATATATGTAGAGCGGTGCAGCTGTTCCTGCAGTGGCAAGTAATTCTATCTATATGCGTTTGAAAAATATATATGTTTAGAAAGGAGAAAGGGACGATCCTTATCGCACATAGGGTGACTGTCATGTTACGAACAAATTAATTATGATGAGCGCGAAATTTTAAAATTGTATTGCTTGATGGTAAACTCTGCATTAATTTAGTTAATTATTATGTTTTGGCAGTACATATTCAACAAAACAATTGTTGGTATTCACTAAGTATCCGTTGCCTGATAAATTTTAATATTCGCAAGAAATATCACAAATAACACATAAAAACTGCTTATTTTTTTTTGTATGCAGAAAAATTTATTAAAAAAAATTCTATCAAGTAATACATTTAATTTAAAAACTTCAAATACTAAATATTTATGTATTTTGTATACACTAATTTAGAGATTCTTTGCTTTTCACTCATTTTTCTGTAATATGAGATGAATCTGGCAAAAAGACTGCACACGCTCCAGAAAACGAATTTTACCAGAGCTTTGACAGTTGATTTCTGGCACCTAAACATGAAACCTATATCTAATAGTCCCATCTCATAGTTTCCTGAGATATGAACAATCTATGTTTTTGTTAAAGTGTAATTGGCATAATACTCTAGTACATTAAAACAGTTTAAGAATAAATTTCGTTTTATTTTAAAGAAGTTCTTTCGTTTTGAAAAAACTAAATCACGTAGTAAAAATAATATTTTATGTTGTCGGCCACTATGAGAAATAAGGTTTCATTTCGGCAAGCGTTGATAAGGGGTCAATTTTAGAGGTTTTTTTTTAATTTAAGTTGGCGACGTAAAAACAAAATCCGGAAATATATTTTATCCAATTATTAGTCTTAAACATATTGGTCAATAAACTGAAAGAAGAAAAGTAATTCAGCGCAGTAGTGAGAGGGAAAACATGTTATTTGAATAGGCATAAATTTTATTTAAAACTTTTGTTGTTACGATTCTCGGTTATTGTAGGTAAAAGTAAGAAATTTCTCTAAAAATAATATATTATAACGAGCTTATTCCACATTAGTCAAATAAAAATACAAGAAAAGGTAAATATCTATTACAATAATTATTTATATATTTTGTAGTATTAGATATATAAATAATAAAAAATCAGCGCGGTTTCTGCGATGACTAAAATTAAAATAATGTAGATTGTGAGTGAAATGTATCAAGGGCGGAAAATGATTCTTGGAAGCAACATTATGGAATGCTAATCTAAAAGTTTAAACAACATTTTTTTAACAAAATTAATAAAGTAATTTGTTAAAGTGACTACAACCATGTAAATAGGCTACTGTCTGATATTGACTGGAACGCATGTCTGACTGGTGAAACTGTTGATGTATGTGTAGGAAAATTTTACAATGTGTTAGATAATATAATTAAACAGAATGTTCCATTAGTCGGCACGCCTTCCAGTCGTTATCCTCCATGGTACAGT
>JAYJLV010000001.1:17906682-17941571 GCA_036873485.1 Torymus texanus | reverse complement strand
CAATCAAGGGTGGATGTGTGCGAGTCAGACCCACGCGCCATATGACGTAATCCCGGCGGTCTAAAGGTTAAACTATACACTGCAAAAGTTTTTCATATATTATAATATTGGATTCAACTATGCAATCATCTGTGTCTAAGGTCTACATAGACAGTGTTCTTCGTACACAGATCTTGCATGTGAACTACTATATTAAATTCAATATCCTTTGGATAAAAAGAAAAACATACCTTTGTAGGGCGATCTTCGACATCTAAATCGGGCATTACAGAATTAGATTCTTCTTCCTCATCGGAGTCGGTCTCCGCGTCGGTTTCGTCCTCACAATCATCATCTTCATAATCACTCCCGGAATTTGACGTTTTACAACTACCGTCATCTTCAAAAACAATGCAGTAGCTGTCTTCAGAATCCACCGAACTCTCAGACAGCAGCCGAGGTCTAAACTTTATCTTATCTTCCAAACTGCTCTCGATCTCTCCGTTTTCATCCAAACTCTGTACGTTACAAGATGCACTCAACTGCGCCCAGCTGCACTTCTTACTTTTCTTGGGCTTCTTCTTCGGCTTGACATCACCCAAAGTGAAGAATATCGGGCTCTTCGTACGTTGATGAGAGCTGCTAGCGCCTTCATCATCACCAGGTTGCTTGCCGGCAAAATCAGTAACATCAATGTTTTCAAAGACTTCGTCGTCCGGGTTGTAGTCGAGCGCCTCCCAGTTATCGATGTCACTTTTAATGTCTTCGGCATTGTTGTACCTGCTGCGCTCCTTGCGATGGCGTGTTTGACTGACGCCGGAACGACGTAATTGCGACTTTCCCCTGCCTCGACCCCGACCGGCTGAGACAGTATGCATCTTTTTCGATCGAAGCTTGGGCGATGTGCAGGCGCGTTTCGTGAACAACGAGGCTGGCTCGGACATCTCCAGAGAGCTGGAACGACGCTGTAGCAAATCTGTAACGCCACTTACGACCTTGTTGTATGCGTTCGTCAAGAGCATGCCAACCGGCATAGATGCTTCATTTGTATGTGGTTGTTTTTCTTGTAGTTGTTGTTGGATTGGTAATGTGTCTGGTTTTTCTAATATGACTGGTTCGTCGTCAACGTTCAACGTGTTGCCAAAATTCGTCGATCTATCCACGTCTGAAAAAATGGAGGTTACCGTCAATACCAAGCGTTCAAGAGGAAATGAAGAAAATTACGGAATTACTAACAGTTAGGGATACATATTCCCCTCTAATAGAAATGGTAGCATTTCCGGAATTATTTGTATTTACAATTATTGAGAAACAAGTTAGCTAATAGCTATAGTTAATGAATTTTAAAATTATTAAGGGTGTTTTCAATAATTATTTTAAATCTATAATTTTATTAATTTATAAACTGTATATTATTTTTATTTTACAGTATTGCAGTTTGATTTGGATGCATTAGCAGACGAAATATATTTCTCAAAATTTAGGAATGCCAAAATGTACTATTCGCAATTAGTGTCATTTGGCGCGCTACGCGCGCCCTCTATTTCGTAATCGACTCGAGATTCTCGAAAACCGAACGGACTCGATCGCTCAATTTATATATAGGAGGATATAGAATTGATTATTATTATTTAACTATTATTTTTAAAATATTATCATTTAATAATACAATTTTCTTTTTTAATTCTACCAAGTATACTCATAAAACAAAAATTATAAAAAAAGTGTATGACGCGATGTTGGCGCTGCGATCGGTGTACAAAAAACGTATTAAATTCAAAGTTAATGAATACTCGTACATTAGTTATGTTATTATTTCATAAAAATATAAAAACGTATTTTTCAGTAAATTACAACATTTAAATAATTGAATAGTAATGTAATTACTATCTTTTCTATAAAAATATTGATATTTAATTAGAAAGAAAATAAATCCTGAATTTATAAATGTAGTAGATTTTATTAACAATTATATTTAAATAATAACTCAAGTTTCTGTAAATTTTATAAAATATGGAATAAGAGTGCAATTCGATGTTTTTAGTACCTTTTATGTCGTCGGCGACGAAATTAAAATGCGATTCCAAAGCTTCGATATTGCAATCGCTATTATTTACACTATTAACAATTTTCTCGTCCTTGTTTAAATCCTTCTTTTGTGTTTCAGTGAAATCAACGTAAAGATTTTTGTACTCCTTCCACCTTCGATCGCTGTCACTAGGATCACTATTATTTTTTTTTACACTATCACTTATAAATTCGTTACTACATAAAATATTTGGTAACGTCTCGTCGAAACTTTGCGAGTCTTTGTTCCACGTTTTCGTGGCAAAAATACCCTCAGAAGGATTGATCAACTGATGATCTTTTCCTTGATGCATGGACTTGTACAAGTCTGGTGACACTACTGTCACTGATAGTGGATGGTTCATGCTTGACCAACTTTTGATAATAGAGCCAGTACTACGATTTATATGTTCACTCAAAAGGTTTGTAGCACTTTTGAAGGCTGTCTGCCAAAAAGTTTCCTTCTTTGGCTGATTTGTCATGTTTTCCATGCTTAACGACTGCTTTGTTGAATACATCTTGCTGCGAAAAAAAAAATTCATTAGTTTACTTACATAAAAAAACTTTTAATGTAGTTTAACCAAATTCTTAATTTATAAATCATTTCTACAAAATGTAAATACAAATAAAATAAATTTTTAACAAAAATAGTTAATTTAGAAATAACAATAAATTTATAAAGATAAAAATTCTATAATTTTAACTAAATATACTGTTTTAATCTATTAAACAATTATTTACAATCTTTATTATTATTAGAAAGTATTTTTCTTCAAACATATGTTAGAATGAAAATAGTAATATTTCATTTTTTCCTCATTAAAATCTTACTTCATAGATGGCGCTTGAAAAGCATTTGTAAAAGAAATAATTTTTATAATTTAAATGAGGGACTGATAATATTATGATGCTTTAAAAGAAATTAAAACATTGTTATATTGCTTTGATATTAACAATATTAGTAATAGATTGATATATAACGTAGAATGTTATTTTGTATTTGAAACAAAGACTAAAAGAATTACTATGAACAAAAGATTGTAAGTTTAATTAGGTTTTAATTAGGTTTTAAATACTATTTAATTACTAACATTAAAATAAATTCTTCTATTTATTGAAAATGGAAAATATAATAAAGAATATAAAGATTTTAAAAATATACCATGAAACCTAATTGATATAAGTTTCAGACTAATGATATATCTACTTTCATACTGACTCATTGATAAGTTGCAATGTATGATGCGTACTGAAATTTTCTTTAAAATCTCATCATAATGATGCAATAAACTTTCCTGTTATTACTAATAATAATTATAAATAAAATCATCAAATTGATACATTATAGAAGTTCAAATAAATATTGTAATTAATCATTATTCATTTACAAAAAGTAAAATTTGAAAAAAAAAAAATTAAAATAAATTTTTTTTGTTTGATTTTATGTCATTATTCAATTCATAAAATATAATCAAGATAGTAAAGTGACATTTACCCTAAATTGTAATTTTTGCTGTTCTCATTAGCAGTGCCTCCTAGAAGACTTTTTTTGTTTGAGTTATTGAGATTTTGTGTTGAATACATGTTGTTTGGCCAATGAGACTTGAAGTCAGACTGATGTTCTAGTATGTTGGTACATATTTTATTTGAGGATTCCGAGTTAGAACGTATCGGATACCTTGGTGTAAAATCCATTATTACAGGACAACACTACTCAGCAGGACCCAGTACCCCCACCACCTCTTCGAAACTTGACTCCACTGCTGTGTGGCACTGTAATGAAATAAACAAATCTGGTTAGTTGGAAAAGTATAAACAAGTTTGGAAAATACAAAAAATGTAGCATATCTTTAAATATCAATTTAGAATCGCATTCAATCTGTAATATACCAGTTATCTATTCATAAATAGTATCATACAGTATTTGGTAGTACACTATTGAAAAACTAATCTTTTACACACAGTATTGTAGGAGAAAAAGTTGAGGTCATCAGTGGTAAGTAAATAAAAGTACTTGCAAAAAGTAAAATATAAAGTTGTCTTTATTATTAGCAATAATTATCAGTGCTAAAGACATTCAGAGTCACGTTTTACTTTGTAAAATTAACAAACAATATTTAACACGTTAAAATGAATATTATAACTTTATAATTGCTTAAAAAATATACTAAAAATCATTCTCTTTGGATAACCATATATATCAGTAAAATATAATTGTATATAATATTCCATTAAAATTATTTTCGAAAATCAATATTAAAAATAAAAATATCAAACGTTAAAAAATTATTTCCCTTCAAAATTTTCCTCTGAGAAATCATCATCAAAATTTTGCTAGAAAGGGAAGCGCAGGTCATATTACGTTGAAAAATGATTTGAGTGAAACTGATATGCATTTATATACACATTGCATTCCGCATCTCTTATCCGTGACTTTCTATTCGACGATTCCGACAATACGACATTTATGGCGCTTATCGTGCGACTCTCACACGACGTCAAGTAAAAAATTCAGCTACACGAATATTATGCAACGAGAAACAACAACGCGTTCGCGAACAGCTGCTTTTTTTTTTGCATGAGAACCTAACGAAAGCACAGCTGATTTGGTAAAGACACCGGCAGCGCGCATAATTACAATCACTCAAATTTTCCAACGCAGAAAATTTCCATATTGATAAATCGTGCGCGTATAATCAAAGTATCTCATCGTGTATGCGGTCTCGCACTTATGTCTGTGTTTGTGTGTGTCTATGTCGGCGTAACCGGGCAAACGTGTTTCACATGCGACTATTAATTGAACGTCGTCGGACAATCTCGACTAAACCAAAAGAAAGAGGTGAAGTTACAAGTCGACGCGGGCTCGCCTTGGTTTTGAGACTCACTTTCGAAGCGCCACAGTGGCATTGTTGCGCTATAACAGTTGAAAGTGCGCGCGCACGTACCTAATTTCGAGATGGTCCGTTATCTACGCTTCACCGTGCCAGGGCGTGCTTGTCAACAAAATCTTGTCTTTCGAATATATCTGTGGCAATAGCAACGAGGTGCTTTAAGAACTTTTCTGAATGTCATCGTTGCTGGAATTTGAATTGCGACGAATTGTTTACGAAGGATTATTTGTTCAAGTACGCGCGCATATATATATATATATGCTCGAGATATAATTTAATTTTGACTCATTTGTTACACTGAGACAACGAGTATACAATGAATTTTGATAAACAAGCACAATCACGGCAATTATGACGCAGAAGCCTAATAATAGGAAAGAGGTGATAATCTTAACGATACGTTACTAACTAAAATAGTAATATATACCTATATTAAACTTGTGATTCTCCGTGACGCCATGACAACGATTCCAAAATTTACAATCCTCTTTCGAAACAAACGAATATTACGCGATAAGTTCAACACCACTGGCGACAATCAGACATATAATACGCAATAAACAAAATCGCTACGTGCGCTCCCACAATGACAACATCCGAGCTTCAAAAAATGCGCTGCGTTTTTGGAATTTAACGAATGAAGCAAGTTCCCTTGCCACTCGTGTAACAGGAAACTCCTGCGGCGCATGAATCACTATACTATGTAGTAGTGACTCGCCCCTGTAGTATACTGTACCGCTGTATATATATACACGCGCGGGTGTAGTATGTGCGCTTCGGCGCGCATCGTATTGTTTTCGTTTGCTCTTTATCAGCGGCGCCGGGGGGATTTTTGCACTTCTTCGTGCAATTAAGCGGCTTTTTATTAAAATCGATCGCAAACCGCGTAAGTAAATATATACAAGCTGCAATCGGCTGCGGTATTACACGTTTCTATATACGCACTAGCGGTCGTTATGATGCGGTTTTTCTTGAATGTAGGCGAGGTGAGTGAGCAACGAAGGGGGGGACTTGCGTGAAAATGGAAGGGATTGATTTAAATTAGTTTGTTATGAAAGGCAGTTGCTGGACTTAGGTGATACTATATACATATGTAATCTATATATATACATGAAATTACGTATCAGTCTCTGTGCTAAGCATCGTTTTTTATTCGTATAGTTATGTTACGCCGTTAGCCTTAGCCTTACATAAACATAAGTAAAAGTCAAATTTACGTAATGAACGTTACAAACGTCAGAATAATTATTTTTTCCAGCGATGCGTTCGTTAAATCAACTCGGAAAACAATATAAATAAAAAAATTAAGAATAAGTCGACGTAGTACGTGTGTGTGTGTGTATGCATATATATACACACACACGTAACTAAGGACTCTCCCCCCCCCCCACCTCTCCAATAGTATAAAAATTAACAACTAAACCGGACTTTCCACGAGCGTGAAGGTGATACCGCATACCTTAATCCTCGCGGCTGATTCCCATTACTCATAGCTTGCGGCGCAGGGCCCCACTATGCTTCCTCATTCCCGATAAATACAATAGACGCACACACAGACGCCATATAGTCCCCCCAGAATAATCTACGTCACACGTACAATTACAACGTATATATAAATATATATACATATATATACACCTGCAGTCTCGTAGGTCTCTCGCGCTCGTTATCGCCCAAACGAGGAATTCTTAAACAAAGAGCCGTTAATTATATAGAGAGCACGTCACGTCGACGTAGTTTACACGCGCCGCAGTCGTAAAATATAAGAAAGAAACGAAATTATAATTAACAATTTAATGTGACGGAGTTCTTTCTCTCTCACGTGCTGCGCTGTGCGTGCGCTATGTACGGATTCTCGTTGCCGCGTACGGATCGATAGGTATAGAGACGCGCCTATAATGTGTGTGTGTATATGTATGTATATATATATATACGCAGTGAGCATGCGTGCGAGACAGATACACAAAAAAAAAGGAAAGGATGTCGCAGGAATGTTTACGGGAATCCCGAAGCACGCGTCTGTCTCGTCATGGTTAAAAGTAAACCACGGCGTGATTCATTTTAGCGCGAAACTTGTATGAGAGATGACTGTGCTTGCGAGAACGAGACAGAGACAGAGAGAGAGAATATAGTAGCCAGCAGCTGCCATATCGAAAAAGATCGCTCTGCTGCTCTATACTCGTTCTCTTTCGGCCGCTCGCGCGCACACATACACACACATATATACGTTATATATATGTAGGGGCACACTTACGACAAGGACGAATTCTGCGGGCGTGATGCTGTTGTCTTCTTGTCGAGCTGAATTTTCGCGCGATCAACAATGCACTGATCGTGATAGATTCTCTACCGATGATGATGTCTTGCTTACAATCGTCAATTATAGCGGGCAGCGTAACAGCAGCAATAGCGACGTTGTTCTTAGCAGCAGCACACTTAGTAGTCGTCTTCTTCTTACCGAGCACTTTGTTGTCGTTCAAACCAAATTCACCAGTAACGTTAGCAGCGATCACCGTATTTCTAGCAGTCGAGTTAACCGTGTAGTAAGATTCCATGGTAGTACGCATTTTCCAGGTAAGAAAAACTTTTAGTCGTTGACTAACTTTTTTTTAATGACGGACGTTCAAGAACACTGAATATCTGTCTTTTCAAGCGGCCATTTTCAGGGAGAATGAGAGGAGGAGGCGCGAGCAAGAGCCGCGAGAGCGACGAGCGAACGGCTCGCGAGCGCGCGCGCGCGATAACCCCCACCACTACGACTCGCATCGTTTTTTCTTCGTCGCACTCATACTGGTACGCTATCGTTTCCTCTCCCTTTCACGTGTGTATATATATATGCTATGTATATAGGTATACTATATATACTGCGTGACGTTCCCGATGAATCGAGAAGTGCTGTGTTGCCGGATCGCCGTACGGATATGTTATTTGCCCAGTACAGATCTTTGCTTGTTCCCTCGTATAGAGCGTCTCTTATTATAATCGCTCTTTGCAAGCCTCGACGTCCACTATACTTACTCGTTTGTTTACATCGGTACGTGTGGGCTATTTTTCGCGCTCGCGCTTCTTTTGTCTGATTTCGATTATTTTTGCACATAACTATAGGCACGGGTGCATGTGTATAGGTATATTATAAGAACAACATCACGGCGCTTATAGGAGGAGACGAGAAGAGATGCGGCCTAGGTTACGCGCTGATACATTAAGTAGTGGGCCGGCCTAATTTTGAACGGCGCTGGTTATTTTGAGATAAGATTCGAGGGATAATGATGACCGCGTATAGTGATGATTAGAAATTCGTGGGATATGATTGAGGGGAGGGGTTATAAATGGGTGTCTGTCATAAAATTTATAGGGACGATGCGATGTTTATAATTCAGTAAGCGGATTGAAATAAAAGGCATATCTATACTGATGCACATTTATATTCACTGAATGTTCAACATTTTTAAACTGAAAAATTTCTACGTTTCAGTAGTTTTTATTATTACATCAAAAAATGTTTGCGAATTGTTCATTCATTATAAAGCTTATTTTAAAAAATAAATTGGAATCTTCTACAAGTTAAGAATATTATGATTATATATAATTCTCACCGAAAGTTTTTAACGTTAAAATTATAATAATCATATACCAAGTATATACATGCAATTTTATGCACGCACGTTCTGTACATAAAGCAGTTATAAAAATTACGAATTAAAGCACATTTTAAAAAATTCCATTACTTATTCTTCTTAAAATTGTTAAAATACTGTTTTATATTTTGATGTGCAATCGTGAAAAATAATGTAAATCTGTCATAAGTAATAGTTTAATTTTAAATTTTGTAATTAATTAGATTAATCTCGAGAAAAAAATTTAGTAGGAGAATTATTTTGAATGAAACAAACAACATTTGTATAGACAAAATTCATATTTTCTTTTCGCTTTTTAACTGATGGAACAAATCTAACATCGCAATCGTATTCAAGGTACCAAAATAGTCAGAAAGATATGGTGTTCTAGTTTCTGAACTAAAGCTTTTCTTGTAAGTTTGTAATATTTATGGAAATTTCACCAATTAAACGAAACTAGAAACGGCAAAAATAACTTTGGATAACAACTAATTTTTAAATAAATCTTATAAAAACTCCAAAAATTGGTTTCAATAAATGAATGCTTAGTATATTATTGCATAAATCAAATTGTAATATTTTTTTTAATCATCAGCATAGCCTTAAAAGTAGCTTCCGTAGATTATGAATTTATATATTTTTAGCGCAGCTTGTTTGCTAAGTATTTGGCAGCTGAATCATTGTATTTTTACATATTTTCTGGTTCCGAGTTTAAATACGCGTCCGATCGATACGCCGACAATAGCTTTGTTATATTGGTAGTATAACTTCAAGTTTCGCAAGAATAGTCAAGTAGTTTTAGAATTTTCAAGATATAATTAACTTAATTCATTGTTATGCATTATAAACATCAATTTTTAAATATTTAACTGTTCCATGAACAGTCAAATAATTTAATCAAGATATAACATTAAAATTGAACCAACTATTTAGTTGTAATAAGTCTTATTATAATCATTATTATTACGCTGTTATTGTATTATCAGTATCGTGAACAATTTAGAAAAAAATAATTTGTCCCTAGTTTATTCAATTCGAAAGTTTATAAAGAAACATAAAGTAATACGCTGGAACTTTTTTTAGCTCTTTCCTATAATACTTATGTGCATCACGACCCTAAATTTCTCTATCACCCGACCGTGACATCAATATCAAACTATTCGAGAAATCTTCAAATAAAAAGTTATAAAACATTGTGATTTTTACACTGTATTTAAATATTTACGTAATTATATTATTACAACAAGTCTTGCCTTGAATTCCCGGATTTCCCATTTTTAAAGCTATTAATTTTTTTGTATACGATACTTTGAAAAATTCGTAACATAAAAAAACGATTTAAAACCGGTTTAGTATAGTTTCCAATTCGTATACAACAAGGATATGTCAAAAAGTACAATAAAACGTAATCGCAAAAGTATATATAGATAATACGAAAGATAATAGGAAACTAACGTCAAACAAAAAGTTCAGTAACAGTTTTATCGCTAAGGGAAAGAATTCATTATTAACAAGATAATGAAGACGTTTTTTTAAGATTAAAAAGAGAGTTCTCCAAAGCACACAGCATGCCGATGTGCAGTATTGGGGGAGAACCAGATGACTTCATTTGCATATCTATTCTATAGGTGATTGATATAAGTAACTTGATTTATTTCTGTTTACACAAGCTGTTTTGTAATAACTATAGAGCTGATTGCTCCCGCACTGTATAAGTACCGGCATCTTGAGCCGAGATTATTTATAGGCAGTAGAATTCCACTGTTTCACATTTGTTAAATACATAATAAAAATAATACGATTTACAAACAAGTTATTTGTATCTCACGTTTATTAGCTTTAAAAAATTAATAGATTTTTATCAGACATAATATTCTAAATATATCACTTGGAACAAATTGGCAATATTAAAATTTTTATTTTATAATTTTTATTATTCAAAATAAGATAATTATACTTTTTAAGTTAAACTTTCAAGTCGGAATATCCAAGTAAAAAATGTTACGAAAAATAAATAATTATGGGATATTAATATTTTGAAAAAAATATTTATAATTAATTACTATTATCATACAACTATTGTTTTATAGTAAACATTTTTTATTTATAAATATACTATATTTCCTATGTAACAAACACAAGAAAATTGAATTTCCCGCTTCGAGTAACATGAAACTTCAGGCAATCTGACAACACTGTAAAACTCAACTTACGAAAAATTTGAAAACCTTGAAATTTTTCCTCAGAAAAAAACGTTGCCTTTTCAATTCAAGTTGAAGATACAAAGAAAAACTATTTATATATACGAACAAGTTCTTAACCCTTTGCAATAAGACGCAGTTCGAGCGGCACGTGCAATAAGAGAGAATGTAACAAGATGTAATTCGTGCTCCACATTGGACAATCGTTTTTTTTCACAAATGAGCACGTCACGCTCGTTGCTTACATACCATGTAGCATGATGCAATAATAGCCGTCGAATTCGTGATGCGACTTTTGAAGAAAGGTGATAACTAGAAAGCACTTTTAAAATATATGATGTATTTATCCTGTACATAATTCATGTTCAACAGTTATTACAATAAAATACTTCATCAAAGAGTCTTCTATATGCAATACAATTTTCACGTTCTAACAATATATCTCCATGGAACAGTAAATTTGTACTCAGACAATCACTGTCTTAACATTTGTGCATCAACTTAAAACAGAAGTCACTTTATATTTTTTTTTGTTTAGCACAGAGTGATTTTTTGTTGTTTTTTTTCATATTTTGTACGTAATTAAAACAATTTAAGAAAAATTTAATAAGATATGATGTCTTTGAGAAATTCTCATAAGCTACCTTTATAAATTACTTATTATTTAGAAACGTAATAGCAGAATTTCGTTGTCTGAACTTAACATATAAATGCATAATTATAAAATTATTAGTATGATTTCTAAACCAGATAGAAGAAATATATTTTTATACATCTATGTATTCTTGTTACCAACATTTGTTCTTAAAGAAATATTAGAAAAAAAGATTGTAATGATTTAACAAATAATCTGTTCTACTTAAATTTTCCTTTGATAACTCTTGTGAAACTGAGTCAATTAGGAACGAAAATGCGACGAATCTCTGTTCCACTTGGATATAAACCGCACTTTATAAGTACTGAATGCCCAAACCTAGCTGTATTTGCTGCTGTAAGTCAGTCCTCACATAACTAATAGGCATGCAAAAGTTCAACTCTACTCTTGCCATGTTTCCAATTTTCATTGCAACTCCACACCCAGCTGTACAACGAACATTCTCAGTTAACATCTTCAAATTTTCGTCATAACTTCCTCCTATGAAAATAAAATATTAAAAATTCATTGTTACAATACATTTTAAAATCAGAATAAGTTTTACAATAAGAAAATTGTTTTACTCACCCAGTTTGAATGCAGCATTATTAACATTTCCTCCATTTACAAAACCATGTAACCTAAATAGGTCTCCAAAACTGTTTTTGCCAGGCCTAAATGGAAGAGGAGAGTAAAAATGAAATGCTGCTGCCCAATAAGTATTTCCACCAAGGGCATAACCATCTTCTCTAGGCCCACAACCTCTCATTTCAAAACCTCTAAGATTTAGTGGTCCACCAAGAAAGAAGTTATCTGCTATACTTATTTGCATATCATTATTAATTCCTCTCAGAAAACCAGTTTGGGCAGCTAATTGAAATGTCTGAAACATTAATATTTACTATATAAGTTATGAAACAACATTGATATTATGCAATTGATTAATTACTATAACTTTTTAAATGTAATAATGATAAATATAATTTGATGCGTACAAGGCTTTCATGAGGTGACCAATTAGTTTGCATTGCTAATTCATTTTTAACAAAACCAATGTTTCCTCCAAGACCTGCTAATTCTGTTGTACACTGTATCAGAGTCCCGCTAGATGGAAATATTCTTTCATCTCTCTTATCTACTTTACAAACATGCCTGAGAGATGATTTTAGCGTAGGTCCACACTGCTCTCGAACTTGAAAAGCTGCCTGTTTTACTGCTGTCAATTCTCTTACTGCAGCTTCATACTGAATATTGTGTTTGAATGTACCAGATTCATTAGCATCAAATGCAAAATCTAACAAGAATCCTTTATCATTTTCTCTATAACCAGACCATGGATACTCTGCAGCAGTATTATAAATACTTGCTGTTAATCTAAAATATAATATACATATCTACTTTAGAAAAATAAAAATTAATGAAAAAGATATTCTTGTGTGTATACTCACACTTTGCTAAGACGACCAGTAAGAAATGGCTTTACAGCTGAAATATTTATGTTTGATGAATTTTTATGCCCATATGAATACTCCATCTGTAGTCTTTCTCCTCTTCCAAATAGATTTGGTGTTTTTGCTTCAATAAGAAGAGAAGCTTCATTGTTGCCAACTAATGTATTTATATTTCCCGTTAGCCGACTTAATTCACGAACAGTAAATGTGACCTAAAAATGAAAAAAATAACAATATAGTGTAATGATAGAACTGTCAAATTACAAAGTGCATTGATAATAAAATTTGTTTACAAAATAAAAAGAAAACTTACTTCAACTCCTTCTGGAGTTGCACCAGGTCCACGACTAGTATCAATAAATACTCCAATATTTTTAAAACATCCTAGTGATTCTAATTTGTTTCGTACAGTATAAGCATTAATGATAACATCCTGAAAGTCTTTAGCTTTGAATAGTTCATTTACTTGTGCCTTTAAAATGTCATGCTTTGTACGAGAGAGGCCATCAATATGAATTTTGTCTACCCTTGCCTTAATAAAAAGAATGAATTCAACACAAGTATTATTATATGTCTAAAATGTGCTAGTAAGATATAAAAATGAACTGCTTACTCTGACATTTTTTAAATCTACACGTTTCTCTCGTTCATTTGATTCTCCAGAAAATGGCCTCTCCTTCTCAAATGGTCTCTAAAATTAAACTTATTTAAGTACACAGATATAATTTATAATCTATTTTTTGGTTAAAAAATATATTACTTGATCACTGTCTTTTGGAATTTTTGTTTTGTCCTTCATTGTGCTGTCTTTTTGTAAAACACCAAAATTTCTTATTGTCTCAGGCTCCTATAATAAATCAACAATCAAAATTAAAAATTATTTTAATTCAAAAATATTAACAGCTACACATAAAACTTCTGAAAATTTAATTATTGTTTATTTAAGAGGCTTTTTCATCAATGAAAAAAAAAAATTTATGTTCATCAAAACTAAAGAATAATATCAATAAAATAATAGACTTATAAACAATTTATTTATAAGTATCTAGAAAAGTTCAACTTATTAAGTTCAAGTGTTTAGAGTATGTGTCTACCATTAAACTTCCATAAATAGAATCACATAAATGATCCAAGCAAGAATAACTTCATTCATTTGAAACAGTACTTAATGATTAGTTTCTAAGTGATAAAATCTCAAATTTATGAATGGTAAGTTACATAAAATGGGAAACCTACATAAAAACTAATAAGTTAAAAGTTTAAATATTATTCATAAAAACAATTATTTTCAAAATTTGCAAAATTTAGAAAAAAATAACAAAACATATCTGTTACTTGAAAGAAACCTCCTACAAAAATAAATTAGTTATCCAACCTTGAAACAAATTACACTTGCTAATGCCACCTAAGGCTCCCTAAGCTCCGAACTCTATCGCATAGACGGCACAAATTGAATGAAACAACCGCAACTTCGGTCAAATTATCATAGCAAAATTCACCAAAGATCATAAACCAAAAAGTGAACACTACACTATTAACCGAAAGTAATCACACCTCAGGGTGTCAATTCGAAAATCGTCTCCGAAAAATACCACCGCGAGAATCTATAGCGAGGAGGCGCAAACTAATGACCTCAACATAATTTTCCGACGAAATATGCACAGACAGGTCCACGGTCTTCCGAGAAATTCGCACTAATATTAGGCCATTACGTTATTCTTGCTCTAAATGTACGTATGTACAAAGCGGAGACACCACGAGCGCGAGGTTATACAACATCGTCGTCCGCGCGCGCATCCCGTGCCTCTCCAGCGAGAGGTCACCGAATAAGAGACGACCTCTCCGGTAGAGATATACTTAAAGAGACTTTGGTTCACCTTCGCGTGAACTGTCCCCATGGTTTAGCCGTCCTCTGCCTCGCGCGGCGGCAACGGTAAAAACTCCTGTCACGTTTCTTCGCCTCTCGCTCGGGTGAGAAAAAACCGCGTTCGCACTTATATCAGCGATAAATCCTCTCCATCATGTTTGCTTCTGGCACTGATACACGTATTATAATATTGTATTGAAGTACTCGAGCAGCTATATTGTCGCAGGGCGCGCATGCAGCCACCGACTGGCGCCTCACAGCGCGCTCCTAATTTTATAATTACTATTGGGGCTGCAACACAAGTCTGCAAGCATCAACTGCAAGTTCGCCGCACACGCGCACACGCATGATGATGATGATGGTATATAGGTATATTATATACCTGCTGCACTGACGAACGGGATCACTCAGCGCCGACGCATGTTCCTGGCAGCTGCAACAGCGGCGATTATGATATCAGCTCGACGAGCCGGTGTGTAACACGACGGGCGAGGAGTGCGCGACACTCATACATACACACAGCACCTAACCTCCATGAACGCGAGACGTATTGTGATATGTCTGATTCTCTGTTTCTGATGATCTGATATGCGATTTGTCGCTCTTATCGGCCGAGCGATTTTATGATGCAAGACGGTCTGCTAAGTATAAGTATACTTGATTAGAATTTCGCAAATTTTTTTTATCATTAGGATGATTGGGATTGTTGATGGGTCGATTTACCGTTTGCTCAAGGAGATAGTTCGCGTGAGTAGGTGAATGTTTAAAGAATTCGTGTGATTATTTTTGGAGCGCGTTATGTAATTTTATTTGAAAAGGACGCAGATGTTGAAAATTTTTAAAATAGATTATTGATATTTTGATAATGGATATAGGATCGCTCTGCTTTATCGACGGAGCAAAATGGTACCAAAACTTGCTTATTCAAATTGAAATAATAAATGTTTGAATAAAATATTTATTTATTAAACGTCGCAATTGAAATACTATTTATTTCAATTGCTTACATTTTTGTGTTCTTATAGAAATATACTATTTGAAAATCGCATAACGAATATTTATAATAGTATAAGTGTAATACATTCCGTGATCGCGCTCATGTGCAATTCGTGCGCTGAGCTCTACACAAAGTCATCACATTTTTTTTTTTTTTTTTCCTTTGAGAGTTATTGCCTATTGACTATGTACTCTGATCTTCATCAATAGGATTTCTGTCTTCTGTATAGATAGAATCTCGAATGCGAACCATTTGATAATACAAAGTTATCACATGCACGTCGCATCGTTGCGGCGACGCAGCTCCAATATCTCGCTCTGGCTGCGCGTTGCGGGCTGTTAGTTGTATAGGATCAGTATCAGTGCGTGGTGTGTACATACTGCACGAGTATAGTATAGATTGAAAAATGGCGGCTCCCAGTGCACCGAAGGATGTTAACGTGTATCTCCGAGAAAAGCAGAATGCCGCCGATAAGGACATGGCCTCTGAGTGGTCGAAGCTTGAGGAGCTTCACGGTAAAAGGTAATTATATTATAAAAAAAATTCTGTGACAAACGGTCGCTTCACGGCCAAACGCGAGATGATTGCGGATGACCGATCGGTCGGTGACTTGCAGGCTTTGGCATCAGCTCACCCTCAGCTTGGAGACGTTTGTCCTGCAACCGGTCCTGCAGAAGGATCAGCAGCTGCTCGATCTCTACTTCAACTTCCTGTCCACGTTCGAGAGCAAGTGAGTACAGTTTGTTTATGTGTTTTTTTTTATTTCAGAGTGACTATGTCAACATAACCCTACTTGGTACCAAACATGGGTACAGTATGTGTGTGTGTGTGTTGTCATCAGTGTCAATATGTAGGTATATGCTTTTTTAAAATATATATAAATGGCTTGATCATTATCTTATGACAGCAATTTTGATTTTTATAAGTGTTTAAATAATTTGGCAATATTTTATACTAATAAAACATTTTCCATTTGTTCTGAAATATTTCAAATTCTTTCAAATTGTTTAGTCATTTTTTTTTTCTAAAAATAGAAAATATTTAAAGGTATCTTTATTTAACAGATACTAACTAATGATTTGTCTTTAGAATTAATCCATTATCTTTAATGGAAATTTTGGCTCACATAATAAAGCAGTATACCGACAAAAAAGAAGCAATTCAATTTCTTCAAAAAACAGAACCAAAAGTCAAAAGTAACAAAGAAGCAAGTGCTCTTTGTAAGGTTCTACGAGGGCAAATATTGTTAGACGAATTAAATATTCAAGATGAAACTAAGAAAATCATTGAAGATGTGGAAGTTATGCTCGACACAGCTGAAGGGGTTACAACTGTCCATGGAAGATTTTACCTTTTGGCAAGTCGTTTGTACCGATTACAAGGAAAGCATGCAGAGTATTACAGGACAGCACTTAGGTAAAAACTTATTTTGACTAATAAAAATGTATCTGAATATTAATAACGTTAATAGCAAATAATATTTTATTTCAATGAAATAGGTATTTGGGTTGCATTGACATAGATACATTAACCAAAGCTGAACAGGAGCAACATGCATTCTTCCTTGGTTTGGCAGCTCTTCTTGGAGAAGGTGTTTATAATCTTGGAGAATTATTAGCCCATCCAGTTTTAGAATCACTAAAAGGAACTCCAAATTCTTGGCTAATTGATTTATTACAAGCATTTAATGCTGGTGATATAGCTGCATTAGAAAGGCTGAAGTCTCAATGGGGCGAAGTTGCCGATTTGGCAACACAAGAACTGAAACTTAGGCAAAAAATATCTCTACTTTGTCTTATGGAAATGACATTTAAACGTCAAGCAAATAATCGGTTAGTTATTAATAATTGAAATAAATTTAAACAATTGTATTGAGTTTTTTATTTTCACATATTTAATTTCAGACAATTAACTTTTGCTGAAATTTCGCAAGAGACTCACTTACCGATTGGAGAAGTAGAACTTTTGGTAATGAAGGCTCTTGCTCAAGGCTTAGTACGTGGAGCTATTGATCAAGTAGCTGGTACTGTCAACATGACGTGGGTGCAGCCACGTGTCTTGGATCGCGCACAAATCTCAGGAATGGTTCAACGTCTGGAGAGCTGGTGCAGAGACGTCAATTCGATGGAAAGTCTTCTTGAAACACGAGCTACAGAAATTCTCACGCTTTAATTTGCCTAGCTACTTATGAAAAGTGTGTTCCTTATTCGTTTGTATACAAACTAAGATTTTTATTAATTCTTTTATAAAAAGTTTTTTTTACCATTTTTCACGTTATACAATGTTAAAACGCAATCCGATACTGATAGCATGCAATAAAGTTTATTATAAATTTTTAATAAAAGACTGAGTACAGAAAAACTTTTGAACAAGAACGTACAACGTTGTAGAACAAACAATTAAAGAGTTTGTTCAAAATCGATGCTATTTCATGGTATTCACGTATAAAAGTTTACTTTTTAAACAAAAATTTAATTATTAAAATTGTTTGTAATAAACTTTATTACACATCTACGGTAATAAAATCAAATTTATAATAACTTTTGAAAAAAACTTTATCTAAAAGAATTAATAAATTTCTTATATAGAAATTTATTTTTACGTTCACTCACAATCGATTGAAACGTTAAAATATTATGAAATACCTTTGTGTTGTAACGTGAACAAAACCATGAAAAATTATTATAAACAATATATTTAATAAAAAATTTATATGATTACTACGTTTTCATTTTTCGTATTTACATAACTAGAAACATGTATACTTCTTTTTCTAAACACTTTTACTACTTCAAAATGATGTAGTTTATTAATTTTCCTTTATTTCTTATAAAAATCTACATGTAAATTTACAGTACAGTAATTAAACAATTTAAACTTGAGCATATTTGTAGGAAAATATTTGAGCTCGCGTCTTATTTCGACAAAAGTTTGGTCATACGTAGTTTGTAATACAAGGAAGATGAATATTGATTTTTGAAAATAGTATTTATAAATAAGAAACGTAACATTACATAAAAAAGTAAAGTAAAAAAGTAGTTCGAATACTATTTTGTATGAAATAACGCTTCCGATTATCGTAAAATTGTTTCACGTTTTACGTACAGTACAGGATAGAATCCATTTTATGTTCATATTTTCAACAAAATACAATGGATAAAAGATTGTACAATAATATAAGTATTCCGAAAAGAATGTATTTTCGTTTCCAAATTTACAAAAGGTGAATTTTTATACGATTTATGTACAAACGTAAATACTATGCAACATGTCAGATTTTTAACGACTGACATCGTATAATAAAGTTCTTATTTCAAACATTTAAAAGTTGAAAAAAATCGTTGAATTCATGATCTTTACACAAGTAACAAATTTATTTAGCAAAATCTATCTACCCTATACAAATAGATTCATTTTTTACTGCTGCAATTAATAATTGCATATGTGATGATACTTAATGAGTGTTTCGTAAAGTGTGTGACTTTAAATTTTGAGCTCTCAACAGAAAAAATAAATCTATGCTTGACAGATATCAGTGATGATGTCCCGTTGTCATGAGAGCAGGTAAAAAGGAACCTATAACCAGAGCTACGATTTCTTTGAACTTCAAACCAAAGGAAGGCGCTGACACAGCATCCGTAGGTAAGTGTGAATAATTTGTACTGTTTCGTGTCATCAGTTCCGGAAGGACATGTACCGTCGCTACGTATAAAAATGTTCCGGCGCTGAACAACATCGCTATACCAGTTGCATTTACACTGCTAAGAGTCTCCTTTCCCTCCTAAAAATAAATGTAGAATAAGACTTTCGTTATTTCTCCGAAAACTTTCAATCTGCCAATACAAGAAAAAACAAATCTTACTTTTCCAATTCCAAAGTACGTTATCAGAGCTAGACATGGAGCCGATAATGAGAATATCAACAGGTGCCTTTGAATTCTCTTCCTCTCAACGTTTTCGTGAAGAAGAAAAGATACTAATCCAAATGCAGCAGGAGCCTGAGAAAGATATTATTTCCGTTACAAATAGCTCTATAATCAACCAGTCAACATATATTTATTTATACACACTACTTTAAAAACATCGAGAAAGCAAACATTCAAATCACATTATGTACTAACTTTGTGCAGCATAATCGCTAAAAAGACGATAGCCTCAACGTCAGCCTGCGACGTCGTGGCAGCGGCCCCCAGTGCCACGCCGTCAGCGGCCGCGTGAACGACGAGGCCCAGGGTCGCCGTTGTGCTTCTCTCCTTGCCACCGCTCCTCTTCGTCGAACACTGGTCAATAAGGAGCATAAACACAAAGCCCAGTACCAGGCTTAGCCCTATCAGACTGTGTAGATCAGCTGTGAAGTTGAATATTTTTGGTTTCTAATGTTTTATCTTTTATGAAATTTTTGTAAATGTGTATAGGTATAATTAAATTTCATATTTACCATGCTCTTCCCCTGCATGAGCATCATGTGCAGTAGTTGCAGTATTGGTAGCACCATTGAACAGTGCCCGAACACCTTCAGGAATAATCACAGCCAACGCAGTCCCAACAAGGAGTCCAGCACCAAGAACGGATACTAATTGCAATTTGTCCTGTAATATTAATATTCATTGTACAAATTTTCATCATAATTAATGCAAACTTTTATGAAATATTAAAAAAAAATGGGTGTTCTATTATTAGCAATTTTTATAATCATGCATATCCAAAACTCATTGTCAATATTTCATTTCAAGTATTAAATGCTGTTTCGCATAACAATAATGAATTACTTTACTATGTTATCTAAATTCATGCATGAGAGATTCTAAATAAATAAAAAACAGTAAAAAGGAAGTACTGACAAGCTTGTTATCTAAACTGTTTCAGATAACTTTTTTAAAAATTTTTTGTATTGGCAAATACTGGGTAGCAGATAAATGTGTTGTATATTATATTTTAAAAAGTTTTACTATTACATTACATGCTTTAGAGATATTTAATATTTTTATAGCCCTTTTTATAAATTCATACTTTCTACTCAAAAATATATATTGAAATAAAATTTTTTTAAAATAAATTTTTGAGAATATTTAAATAACGCAAATGTACTCGCATCTATATTAATAAAATAATTTAAATAATGTTTACATTATTGCCGGTTTCGTAAGATAAGAATTAATTTATAATGATTAGTTTTGAAGTCTAAGAACAATCACATGTCCGTAACGAAATAAAATACATTCAACAGGCCGGAAATAAGTAAACCTTCACTCGACAATCAGTCACAAATATGAAAAAACAACATCTAAGTAACTCAAAAAACTCTGTTCTACTTATTAGAAAAAACCTTGAGCCCGGAAGATACCTACACAAGGCCAATACAAAAACTAACTACTGTTCGCTAAGTGTGTATTATAAAGGTTATGTGGATCGTCAACAAACAGATGCCAGCCGAAACAATAAGCACCCAAATGTCAGAAAATAAAAAAAAAAGACACTCGCCTCAGACAAGTTCATAACAAGAGGTAGGGAGCCGGCGAGATAGGAGCCGCCCAGCATCACCAGGGCTAGCATCCACAGCAACGTCGTCTCGTCCATGATGATCGTCGTCGTCGTCGTCGCCGCCGCCGCCGCTTTTCACCGAATCCAAGAACTGGACGTCGCGATGCTCGCTTTCTCTTTTCCGTCAGAGATGATGATGACCCCCGCACGGAGAAAAAGAGAGAGTTCGAGAGAAAGAGAAAGGAAATACTCTACTACTACCTGGGCCGCCGGGATCGCCCGATTCTTCGGGTCATGGCGTTCGGTCACCGTAGACGCCCGGGATCCCCTATATATACGTTCGCCAGTACGCACCAGCTGTTCGCATATACATACGAGCGCGTACGAGCGCCTGACTAAACTGACAATTCGTATATATATACGAATGCCAATGTGGCACTGCGCGCGCCAGACGACGGCCTTATGGATTTTCACGCGCCAGCACGCGGGCAAATCTCAATACACCAGTTATATAGGTATAGATGGTATTGTAATACGTGAAAGTGTAAACATCGATGAACAAGTGTGGGTATATACAGATTATGAGTATATATATATATATATATATATATATGCCTGTGAGCGAGCAGCGCGATTTTTTGAACGAGACAAACGGCGTAGTTGTATAATTACGAAGTATTTGAAATCGAGACAAAAAGGAGAGCACGGTCAATGGCCTTTTATCGCGATAGAACATTATTGCGTTTGAACAAAGCATTGCAACGGCGTAACTATTTGAAATAATAGGTAATGGAGAAAAGGAATTGGTATGAATAGCGTTAAAATCCGTATTTTGGAGTATTATTCGATCATAGCTTTGTTTTCGAGATGAAATGATTTTTGTTTATTGGAGTTTTCAAGTAAAACTATTTTTTCATTATTATATATTATTTCATACAAAACCATCTGTCCAATATATCTTTTAAAACTCAAAAATGAAAAAAATAATATATTTTCAATTTAATTATTTTCGACTCCAAATCGTTGAAATTATATTTAAACACATCAAAACTGAAAAGAGTAAGAGAGGGTAACTTGAAGAAAAAGTCAGCAAAATATAGAATATCTGTATTTACTTAATCCTTCGTCTTCTGTTCTTATAAATTGACTAACTTAACATTACCATTCAGCTTCGACCGTAGATTAATATTTGATATACTAAATAATAAATTGTCGTTTGAGCTGTTTGTTCATTTCTTTGTCTTAAGAAGTTTTTATTCTCATTTGTATGTAAACATAATTTCGTAATATCTTAAATCGTCGCAGATGACAAGACACTGGGATAAAATGTATAAATCTTTAATTTCCTTCTAATTTACCTTAATATAACCAATAGTCGAAAAATAATAAATGCAATGCATACACACGAGAACTAAGTATTATTATTTTATATTCCGTAGGTGGGAAATATAACTGACGAAAATAATGACGATATACAAAAAGCGTATCCTTATTAATTTATGGAGTTCTAGAAATATTTTGCATTGCTATAACAATAGGCCAAGTGTGCCACATACTTCGATTATTCATTTTTTCCATTGTTTCGCAACCCTCCCTCGACGTGTCAACAAAATCACTTTTTCTTTGCAAGACATTTACTGCTCTTAAACGGGCGTAGTCGTCTTAAATTGTCAAAAAATCAATGACGTTCCAGACATAAGCCGTCTGAATATTCATTAATCGTAGTAAAAACTAAAAAGTAAATTTATTTTTCGTTTGTGTTAACTGTTGATTCTTCAATATTTCTTTCATTCTTTTTAAACTGTCACAGTTGCGAGCTTTAACTACTCTTTTTAACGGACGTAACGTAGTATTGCTTTGTGTATGTGTATATGTGTATGTGAAAGCAAGTTTAAGTCATTGGTCAGTTCAGATACATATCTTGCAAAATTTTTTATTTTTTCTAAAGAAATATATATTCAGCATTAAATCTAACACACTTCCGAATAGAAATCGATTAAAACCTACCTTAAACACAATTATTTATAATAATCATTAGGAAAATATGGCTTCAAGCAACTTTTTGGTGATACAATCAAGAATGTCGTTTTTAATAGTAAACTAATACAAAATTTTAATAAACACAGAAAGTTTGAGGATACACAATTGAGTAAATATACCAAGTGCACCGTTCGATATACAATTTCGATGAATCCTTTATCTTGTAAGAATCGATTTGCAAAACTTACAAAACAATACACAGTCGAGATCCTCTTGTCTTTATAGATTTAATACACTTAAGTAATAATGATCATCACTCACTTCCTTTTCGCAACAGCGAAGTCGATAGTTATCTAAGCAAATCGGTGAAAAACCGTAAAATATTGTACGATCTTATTACGCACGTGTGTACACGTAATACAATAAATGTGTTTTTTGTGTATTTGTGTTGACGAAAATTTTCTGGGTGTAAGTTCTCATTTGAATTTTTCTCGAAAATATACCGTATACAATATTTTACTTCACTTATAAATATATACAGTCGTGATTAACGAGCCACGCGCTAGGACACATTTTAAAATTCGACATGAAAAACTCATTAGTTCGCGAGAATGGTCTGCCGTTATAAACGGACAATATAGATCTCCAGCATTTTTATAGTAAAAAGTTTAGTTTTAAAAGATCAATATCACTAATATTCTAAATATGCATTTTCATATTCAAATTTTAAATCTAAACTTTTCATACACAATCATTTGTTTATTTGACTTCGCATAAAAGTTCATTGTTATTTCACATATTACTTCATTTATTCAAATCATCGATGTCTCTTTTTTTTCGCTTTCTTTTTTCCATCTTGCATCTAAACGTAGAGATGAACATTCGACTTAATAAACGAATTATCCAAAGTAATAATTAGTTTTTTAGTATTCTCCTGTCCTCATTTAGTCACTTGCTATCATTTATAAATATGTACACTTGAGTTGATAATCAAAGGTTACCAGATTTGATAATGGGCACGTTAGGGCAATGAAATTGGCAACGGGGGTTAATCAGCATAAACAATGAACTGTTGATTATCCACATCTGCCACCTCTACTTGCACAAATTGGGGTTGAAGTTGAATCTGTTGTACTTGTCGACCAATTGCATTTCGTGTTCTGAAATTTTTAATAATATACTCATTAGATTCATAATTTATTTATATATTTACCTTATAGTAATTGAATCTTGTGTTTTTTTATAGAAATTCCATATTTTCAATTTTTTAAAAAATTTTTAATCATATTATAGCCATTTTCATTCATGTCAAAGATGTTAAACAATATAAAATAAAACTACAAAATTGCAAAATTTTATGCAAACGTACTTAGCCTTTGCATGTGTTAATATATGTGATTTGAGATTTGTTGATTGTGCAAATTTCTTGCTGCATCCATCAAAAGGACAAACATAAGGCCTATCCCCAGTATGAATCCTAACATGGGTTCTTAAGTTGAAGTCTAAACTGAATCTTTTGCCACATCCTTCAAAGGTACACTGGAATGGTTTTTCTCCAGTGTGTACTAATTGATGCCTCTTTAGTTTTGAACTTTCTACAAATGCTTTTCCACATTCTGCACACACATGGACTCTAAAAATAAAATAAATATTAATGTTTTTATTATTTGAATATTCAAAAAAGAAAATTACAATTCAATATTAAAAACATATGTTAAGCAAATGAAAAAAATACTATTTGTAAAAGATAGTTATGGCTTTTTTTTCATTTGTGCAGCACATATCTCAAACAAGAAAATATGGAAAAGTAAGTAATGATGAAGGAGGTGCAATCAATTTACCATTACTAAAATTTACCTTATTAAAAAAACCTAAGCTACATGATACATAAAAGTAACAAACCTTGGCCCATGCGTGTGTAAATGTTTGCGCATAGCGCTATTGTCTCGGAACATTTTTGTACATCCTTTGTGTGGACAGGCAATTGTACGCTCAACACCATCAATCATAGGTGGTTTGCGAACTTTCAATTTGTGTCCAGGTCTTGCAAATTCGGCCAACTGCTTAGGATCTGATAAATCAAGACCTGGCATGCCATCAGAAACAGAACTGCTTGAATGGTTCAACTTTGATGTTGATTTACCACTCATATATTCTGTGTAGTCTGGGTCAGGCTCTGGATTTGAGCCTTCATCTGGAACATCCACCAGGTGAGACGCTAATAGGACACTCCCTTTAACAGCAACAAACAAGCAAACCAAAACAAATACTACCGCTGTCTCATCTGATCAAATCTAGTTATTGTAACTAATAATTTTGATTTTACATTAAATATTTATGTATTGCTTGAATGATGAGTTAGTTATTATAAAAAAAAAAAATTACATGACAAAATTTTACTTAAAACTTTAAGAATAAAAATAATTAGGATATTAAGTAAATAAATAATTTTAAAATACAGAACTTGAATTTCTTCAGCCAAAAAACCTAAGAAAAAAATTAACTAAAAAATTTTCATGTTATTTAAATAATATTGAAATTATCAAACTACCTCATCAGACGCATTAGATATTTATTATCTTCAATGATGATTATTTTGAAAATTCAAAATGAAAAAGTTGTAATAAATTTATTTATTCAATTCTGTAATATTATTTATATATTTAATAAAAAACTCTATTAATTTTCCATAAGCACTTTGAATTTTCCAAATGAGAGACCATATTTTCTTTGTTTCTCTGCCTTTTTGGCTTTTTTACAGTGTTGTCAGATTACGAATTGTTATATACAAATATTATAGTCAAAAAAAGTAAATTTTTATCTTACATAAATATAATAAAACAAAGGCAAAAATATGGTTCATAGTTTATAAATTTCTTTTAAAACAGAAAATGATAAAAGTTCATTAATAATTGAAATTTAAAGATTTTCACCTGTTATCATTACTTTATTTAGAAAGATTGAAGATAACAAAACGAATAACATGTGTTTTCTTTGCTAAATAAAAAAATTGGATGACAACGATTATTAATATGTTTTTATCTTTGTAAACAATTATTTTTATTTAGCTGAAATTGTCTTTTTATATTTCATCAATTTACAGTAATAGACGAATAAAAAAAAAATAAGAAATAGAATCAGAAACGTAACAAGCTAAATATAAACTAAAAATAATTAATAAAACTTGAGTACAGTATTTCGGAGCATCGGGAATAATTCATTCGTTCAAAGACTTCAAGTAAAATCATAAAGTTTCATCGATGTCGTCCACCTTCAATGTCAAAACACTGTCATATAAAGAAATTTAACGAGATTGAGAAACAAAAATATTTTTCTTTAAAAAACAAAAAAGAGAGACTGATAAAACAGCCTTTCCCCGCGAGACTCGGCAACGTCGCATTCGACCTACAGCAACATTCGGACAGAGAGCGCACACGCGAACGTATAATGCCCCTTTCATGCTACCGCCCCCAAGACGACCTCAGAATGACCAAGAAAGAATATTCTAAAAACCGCTTATTCCCCAAAAATCCTCAGAATCTCTCCTAATCCCGTCACCAAGATAAAACCCAACATCATCAAGCCTTCGCAACTCTATAGCGATCCAGCAAAATTCATTCCCCAGTGTAAAAAGGTCGAGCAACCGCCGCAGCCAGAGGCTCTCTCATCGTATCGTCGCTCTGTGAGCACTTGACGCCATGACAGCGATCCCAAGAAGGCATCATGGCGGCTGAGGTGCTCTCTCTCTTGCGCGCGCTGCCAGCAGCAGCAGCAGCGCACGGTCGGGGCCATCTTCGAAATATGGCTGCCCCCCTGGCAATGATGGCCGCGCGCGCGTTCGGCGCCGCCGCCGGAATCAAAACAAACAAACCCACGGCTGTCAGAAGCGCGAGGCTCGGGATCCCGTTGATGTACACCCGGGCAACGACGACGCCGTCCTCACGGATCGATGCTTCGGCCCACCACCGGAAGTGCGTGCATTAGAGTGAGACAGAGCTCGCGCGCGCGCACACACATACACATACACACAGAGAACAGACACACGACTGTTTCTCTCGCTCTCTCTCTCTCTCTCTCTGTCTGCGTGACCGAGCTCCCGGGGAATTTTTATATACGCAGAGGGAGAGAGAGAGAGATGAGCGTTTTGGGTTGTTTATGAAGGGGTTCTAAGGATGAACAAGCTTTTTTATGCTCCGAAATTCAAGACAGCGCTCAAATAGCGAGACGAATGACAGCTGTTTGAGGAGCTTCGTTTCTACGCTGTTGTTTAAAGAAAAAGAAACGTCCAGGCAACTGATTAGAAATTTAGATAAAAACTCATACATGTACGCACTTTCAGCACTGTCCTCGATAGTCTACGAATCGACTCCTTTCTTTGGCAACGAGCGCGAGGCAAAAAAGGAGTCACTGTCGTAGAGAAAGAGAGAGTTGTATAGGAAAGAGAAAGGATAGGGGACAAAGAGAGAGAGAGAAAGAGAGAGAGATAAAAAGGCACGAAGGCGACTGTACTTACCATCATCAGTGCCGGATGCCCACATCGTCACCGAGAACTCGCCCTCGAGGGTCTTGATCTGCACCTGCTTTTGCTCCCACTTTCTAGCCTTGGTTTCGCCGCCGGCGCTGGGCATCTCGGTGAAGATCGCATGTTCGGGCGCCTGGGCGGGCCTGAATCGCTGGGTAGCCGCCCCGGAGGCGCTCTTCCTCGCCTTCTTCTTCGTGCTGCCAGTCGTGGTCGTCGTCGTGACACGCGACGGTCCGGGGCTCGACTCGACATAAATATCCGGCTGATCGGGCACGGGTATCTGATCGTAGACGCTGAGTGGATCGCCACCAACGATCTCCTCCTGTGTCTGGAGGATGATCTCCTCCTCACGACCGGCCTCCGGTAACGTCTGCAGCGTTATCATGCCAGGATGATGATGGTGCTGTTGCTGCAGGTGCTGAGCAGCCGTCACCGCTGCTATCTGGTGATGGTGATGATGGTGATGATGGCTCTCATCCTCTTCTGACTCGTCAACAATCGACGTTTCAATAGTCTCGCAAGGTATTTCCACGGGAATCGACTCAATCTCCACCTCCTGGATGTCCGGCTGGATTTCGACCTCGGTTATCATGTCCGAGGACGCCATATTAATGTCGCCTACCGACGCCATGTTTGTGTGCCGTCGCTCTCGCGCTCGCCGCAGCCGCCGTCGCGCGCCCGCCGCGGACGGTGTGCACTAGCGCTGCTCGCTATATGCGCGCTATAATAGCGAGGGCGCGCACTTTCTCTCTCTCTCTCAGCGCTAGCGATGTCTCTTTTCTATATATACGTGTATTATTGTATTTTCTGTGTATATTGGTGTATTATGTATATATATATATATTTATATGTATATATATATATGTGTGTGCATGCGCACCACGCGCCCGCGCGTCGAGCACAAATATGGCCGCCACGCCGCTTTGCCCGTTTGCCGTCGGTTGGAACGAGTCTCGAGGCTTCGCAACTAGCGGCGTTGCGTTCGTCTACTTTATCTGACTGAGCGCAGCAGCAGCGCCATTTAAGTGATGCTGGCAGCTGGCTCTATGTAGCTGGCGCGTGTATGAATATATATATATGTATAATATATATTATATATATATGTAATATATATATATATATATATATATATATATATATAATGAACATTAAAGTGCGAGTGCTAAAGAGAAAGAGACAGAATAACATGCGAGCGCCGGAGAAAAACGCATGTGCGTCTCCCTCATGCCCTACAAGTTTTTTTTTAGAGAGGGTCGGAACCGCTTTGACCAACCCGTGGATTTCGGGGAACGTCTATATATTGTAGATGTAGGTACCTATACCTGTTGCCAGTCGATGCGTTCTATCTTCTATATATATGATATTATTGAATATTAGGAAGTTCGCCAGGCTTGAAAAATACTAGTGAATGATTTTTGGATAAAGAGAGGATTTCACTAGCTGGGAATTTTAAACTTTATAACACTATCTCATCTTTCTCCCCGCCAGATGCAGAAATTAGCTGACGTTTATTTAAAACGACAATGGTTAATTGTAGAAGACTATTGTTTTTATTAACGTAGAATGTTTGATGAATCCAGTTTTTTAAACACTTTCAAAAAGTATGACTTGTTCAGTAATCAGTACTATGGTATTGATATAAAAAATAATTTATATACATAATTTTATGTAAGATTTTTCTATTTACAAAAAAAAATTCGATTCTAGGTAATGGATGATTTTGAGGAAATATTGAAAAAGCATCCAGAAATGATTCTCATCTCAAAATCTCCACCTTCATGGAAAGGTTTCCTGAGCATAAATAACAGCTATACAAACTGTAAAATGAAAATAAAAGTAAAACTACTTGTTCCTTCATATCCAAGATTAGATAATGCAATAATCAATTTTGGTGGAAATATTGCATTTTTATTTGGTAAACATTTTAAGAATCAAATAGAATCGATAATAAAAAAATCAGAATCTGTGCCATGCTTTTTTGAAGAGTTAACTACTGTTATTGTGTGTAAATATTACTTGTACTTCAATTTTTTAATATTATTAATGAAATGTTTATTTTTTAATGATTTTTATTTAATAGGAACAGTTAATATACAACAGTCAAGAAAAAGAAGTTTTTAGCAGTTTAATTGGCACAAATGCGAGAGAAAAATTATTAAAAGAACTCAACAATGTTTTGTCCGAGCAATCAGTAATTTTTATTTATCTATTCCTATTTATTTAATTATTATCAATACCATTGTGGATTTATTAGTAATATATATTTTAGAATGTTGAACTCTTATCAACAAAAGATCTTAGTGCAATAAAACTTACAATGAGTGATATATCAATGGTTGTGCAGCCCACAGTAACTTCTGGAGGTCAAACTTCATGGAAAATAATATCCTCTGATTTACCTGAATTATCTAGATATAGTATTAGTGAGAAAAAATCATTTTCTTTAAAAGATATCAGAAATATGTTTCAGAGGCAAGTTGACATGCTAGAAGATGTATGGAATCAGCTACGACGAATTGATAAGTAATAAACCTATATTATTTATTACAAGTAATAATAAGAAGAAAAACTAATTTAGAAATTACTTGAATTATTTTCAGTTATTGTTGGGTAACAGATCCAACCCAGCCAAAACCATATCATTTGTATCGTAGAATTTATCTTTCACCATCTCTGTCATTTTTATTAACACTTAATCCTCTAGATCCAACTGGTTACCCAAAGATAAGGTTTCTCGGAACCAAAAGTGAAGTTGAAAAATATAGAGACACGATACAAGATGAAGATGCTATTGAAGTATTTAAAAAAATTACTATTTAAAAATTTAACAATACTGTACTAAAATCTGTTTTTTAATTATTAATTTCAGAAATGGGATCTGGAATATAGTGTATATGAAAATTTATTAACATTATTAAATATTGATGAATTTCCTCAAGCACCAAAGTATGAAGAACCTATGGAAGAAGAAGGAATTGTTGGAGATGAAGAATGTTGTATTTGTTTTTCAATGGAACTAGATGGTGGTGAAGTACCTGATGAAATCTGTAATAACCAAAAATGTAGAAGATATTTCCATTCAATTTGTTTGTTCCAGGTATAAACTTTTGTCTAGAAAAACATAATTATAAGTTTTAATATTTAATTAATTAAATATTATTTTTTCAGTGGTTGCAAGAACTAGCATCAAATAAAATAGTCTTTAATAAAATATTTGGCCCATGTCCTAATTGTGGAAATGAAGTTTCTTGCACAGTGCCATCCACATAATGATTTTGTGAGCACTGATAAGGAAGTCGAGTGTAAAATGAATTTATTTTTATGAAATTGTAAATTCTCTACTTATTCATATTTTTTCTAATACTTATAGTTTTATAATGTGTTTAGTATTTGTATATTGAGCTTTAGATATATCTTTACAAGACTTAAATATTGTTTGTTAGCGTCTTTCAATAATATTTATATTGTTGGTATAATGATTTCTGTAATTATTCCATAATATAAATTGTGTAATAATGTTTTGAGTTGTTAATAATTTTATTTTATGTCTGCATATCTTGTAAACGAATAACACTATTCTTTAATAAATGAATAAATAAATGAATGTAATTAGAAGAAAATACCAACATTAAAACGAAAATTAATTTTATTACAATACTGTTACAAAACTTTTTATCACAGATTTACAATATTTCATATTTTTATAATATTCAATTATTTGACTTTGATATTAATAGATAAAACAAAAATCATATTTTTAAAAATAGTCGATTTTTGGCGTTTTTTTTTTTTTTTTTTACTTAAAGCTTATTAAAAATTGAAACGTTCGCCTTCGGCGTGTTATTCTTTTTCGGAGTGACCCTCTTCTTCGGCGTCTCGATTTTCTTCGTTGTATCGCTTTTCTTTGGTGTACCATTATTCTTTGTTATGTCGTTCTTTATTGGAGAGTCATCATTCTTCGACATTTCGCTCTTTTTTGAAGATACGCGCCTCGGCGGAAAGTAACAACTTATCGGCACGCTGCTCTTTTTTGGAGAATCGCTGTACTCCTTCAGATTAAAACTCTTCATCGACACGTTGCTTTTTTTTGGGGAATCTTCGAGCTCCTCCGGATTATAACTCTGCATCGGCACGTTTGTCTTTGTTGAAGAGTCTAATTTCGTCTCCGGATTATAACTCTTCTCCGGTATATCCTTATTCGACTCACTTTGTGGCGCTGCATAGAGAGTGTAGGACCTCTCGTGGGGCACATAACGCCAAAGAAAATCCTTAAGTTCGAGCCACGTTCGCGGCTGCGAGCGTTTGGGAAATTGGAATACCCTGTCGAAATAAGGCGCGAAAAACCTGGTGTCGGCATGTAGCACTACGTAATCGAATCGCTCCTCGTCCGTGTCAATGCCTGCGATACGGAAGAAAGCCTCAATCTGCTCGATCCAGAACAGTCGACGACCTGGTACATAACGTGGAAAGTTCAACATCACGAACGGTGTGGCTATAGGCCGAGGCGGCGGTTTTATTGAGTCGTTGTTGCTGTCGCTGATGTTGCTACAGTCAAGTTCGGGGGTGTTGAGCATTTTATGGGGCTTCTTCATGTCCTGCTCCAACGGGGCATCATAATCTTCTTCATCAACGTATGGCTTTAATAACTTCAAATTGGGTAGTTTAATTGGAATTATCATTCGATAGACGGGATATAAAGGGGTTGTTGTGAATGTATTGGCGAAGTTCTTCGTGATTTTTTAAGCGAATAATATTTTTACATGTATTTTATAAATTTTGTAGGATAAAATATTTTATTATAGTAACACAATAAAAGTTATCGGAAAATGCAATTTCACAAACTCAAATTAAGTGCTTTAATGAAAGGTCGAATGAATTTATTATTTTGAAAAATTGAAAAGTTTATAGTAAGAATAGTTTTACAAATCAATGGGATATAAGAATCTTAAAGTAATAAGAAAATATTACTTCTTTTTTTATATCTTTTTTAAAATAAAAAATTTAATATGTTCTAGATTTTTGAAAAAAATGAGAAAATATACTTGTTTATAATACAATATACTATTAGTTATACTTACATTCATCATATCGATGTAGTGGATGTAGCCAGCATGTACTGAATTTGATCAAATGACCACTTCCAAAATCGAGCCGTTATTTTTCGCTACTAGTGCTTACTGCTACTCACGCATGAATTAAATATATATTTGTATTTATATACAAACGTTCAAACGACAAGATTATTTCATTTGTTATTGTTATGTTTTCAGTCCTTATATGGTCATAATAAAGTCTACCTACTTTAGTTTTGAAACCTCGATATACTTACGATTCAAAGAAAAGTAAAATTTTATCATTCAAATACATTCTATGTATACCGTAATAATATGTACTATTTTTTAAATTCTTGATTCTTACTATTTTAAAAACTAAGCATTATACTTTATTATATACCTAACTTGATTGAATTTATTATTTATGTTTGATTTCTGAAACTAGGTTTATAATTGTTAAAAAAATCCATCAAGATTATTACTCTTAAAATAAAAATAATGTCAAGTTGAGAATAAACAAATAAAAAATATCTGTCAATTAATGACGTAAAGATCAATACTTTTACATTTTTAATAGTACCAATTTTTTCGAAATATTCTAAAATATGAAATTCAAATCGATTGATGTATAGTCGATATTATATGTACATATACATATATTATTCATATATTTATTCTCGATTTTTCTGCAAATACGTTAATATCATTGTTTAAAAATGTAATTATCCTCGAGTACAACAAACAAAGATACCCTATAATACGCAATTTTAATCCTTTTAGATGGAAGGTTTGGTCTACCTATTTGTCGATACCCGCAGACGGAGATCTATAAGGAGTGAATAAATCCTGCTAGATACGATATTTATTCTGCATTTGGGATTTCATCCGAGCCTAACGATTTCTGATAGATCCATAGATGCCAGTCGCATGTTCTGCCTCGATCATATACCCAAAGGTTACTTAATTTTCGTTTAACAGAAAATAGTCAAAACGTTCAGATTCATCCGTGATCTGAGCAACGCAGAAAAATGCTTCAATTTGGGGGGGGGGGGATTCATAAAATACTATTTATGAAATTCGACTCTTTGGACAGTCGGTGAATTGTTGCATTCGAAAATATGATTTTCGTAATATAGAATTTCGAAATGTTGCACAATCTATAGTATTTATGTCTGGATGAAGATGGTGATGGTCGATAGTTGACTTCATTTTCAAATGAGACGTCGAATCATTGGACCCCTCCCCCCGATTTGGGCTAACCAGAATTCCATTTGGCGTCTATCAAAGTTTGTTGTTGGGATCGGTGGAAACGTCAACTGACACCTGCAGTTGCATTGGACAGATGGTTTTGAAGTTTTTACTATCTATTCGTTTTATATGATCTTAAAGTCGATCGTCGGTTTCCTGAAAAACCCCGGATAAATGTATTAATTTGAGCATTTGAAAATAGTGGCAAGTCTGTTATTAAACAGTATTAATTAAAAGTAGAAGTCTATAAATAAATGGCTCGTACTTTTTAAACGTATACCTTTTTTAATAATTTTTTATACGATCTTCGTCGATTTTTCACCAGCGGCTCTAAATTAGCGTTAAATCGGAGAAATTAAACTCGATTCCCTCTAAAATTACATGATGTAGTGTCAAGGAAAAAAATATATGATATGCACCAATGACTAGAGGACTTTTTGATCGTGTGATGTGTTTGCAGAACTCGTTTTCGGCTCATAAAACGCACACGACTTCGTCTTGATAAGTCATTTTTTTAAACAATTATTCGAAAGAAATGAAGTTCTCGTGTTACCGTGAAAATCTATTTTGTAGAATTCGATACTGTGAGTATATAAAAAATTTCAAATAAAAAATAGAAAAAGTAATATAAATGTGATGTAATATTAGTATACTAGGGGGTAACATAATATTCTTACTCCTATACCTTTTAAATATTTTTAATTAAAAGCCATCGTGAACGGCGTTACACGATATATAAAAGACCGAAAACAATTTCTTGATGTTAATTTTTTAATCTTTGAATGATCGTAAGTATGCGACGTTGCTACTTAATCTAAAAAGGGAGGTGTTTGAAATTTCGAACGTTCATGGTGAACGAAATATTTTTGCCATTTTCAAATTTAGTCGAATTTGGCTACTT